>JANIPM010000006.1:36217296-36234904 GCA_027478405.1 Erythroxylum cassinoides
GTGGTCATCACTCTAATTACCGGTCATTGTTTTATCAGTGATGTTTTGTAAATGGTTTTTCGCATTATTTGACGTTAGTGTATGTTTGTTTTAAAAAAAATATTTATATACTGTGATTTGAATGAGTGATGTAGCACACCACTCTCACAGGGCACAGACTCGGATATCACTATCGATATCGGGTTCGGGTCTTACGGGAGTGGGGTGTTACATACGTTAAGGAGTAATGGTATGATAGGAAAGATAAAAGAGGTAGACAAGAGCAAGGAGAAATCACCACCATTTTTAAAGCAACAAGAGAGTGATGATAAAGTCATAGGATGTTAAACTAACGTCTCAACAATTAATATGGGATATAATAAAGAGAACGATTAATCTTCACCTTCACAAAGCAAGATGAGGGCAGTGATCATAACGATGTTTCTTTTCTTTTGTCTTATGTATTTGATTTTTATTTTTCTCTATTTCTAGGTTTTCTAAATTATTATTTATTTCATTTTCTTCTTTTAGTACTATTTTTATTGCCTTTTCCTTTATAATGTTTTTTTCTTTTCTATATAAGTTATCTAATTTTCATGTTTCTTATTGACTTATATGCAATATCTATAAATGGGATTGAAGTAGTTTTTCTATTTCTTTATTTCTTCACTCTTTCTTCACATTTGCATACTAGTTATTTTTTGTATATGATTTATATTTTTCTATTGACGAAAATTCATAATTTAAGAGCGGGGAAGGAATTTACATTAAGCCATAATTGAATAGGGAACATCATCCAAATGAACTTATCCAACTGTATTTAGTTGAGTAAGTTACAATTCAAAAGAATCAATAATAAATTAAGTTTATCAAAGTGATTCATTATTTTTTTAATTTTTTATGATTAAACTTCACTTGGTTAATTAGGTATGATCACTTATAAGAATTTAATTTCAACTTGACTAAACAATATTAAGAATGATGTCTAAATTGAGTGATATACCATATATATAGTTTTAGTTTAGATTTTGGCTTAATAAGTGGCTAAGTATTCATATTAAATGTGAATTGATGTGAAAAATGAGAATAAAGTTTGAGAATTAATAAATTCTATTCCATTAATTTTAGTGTAAGTTATAATTCAAACTTATAAGAAGTGTTAGTAGTCATTTAACACTATTACCCAATTGAGTAACTAGAGGTATTCATGACAAGGTATTTACCATCACATTAAAAGGTTGGGATGAAATTTCAAACAAACTCATAGTGCTCCATAGAAATTTTCAACAACATATGAATTAGTTTATTTTCAATATAGTTTGTTAATTACTAATTGGTTTATAATTTTTACTGATTTTATGTTTATTTTAAGTAGATGAATCAATTGTCTAAATTGATTTAAAATTTGAAAGATTGTTAGGTTAAGTTTAAATTAAATTACAATTTAGCATAAGTATATAGAAATCTAGGTAGTTAATGAATAGTCAAATTAGGTGAATAATGATCACACTTGGCTATTTTTATAGGTCTATTTATTCTTCCAAGAATTAAACCTCACTTAGGTTGATAGCTTTTTGAGATTGATTTGCTTGAAAACAAGGAAAAAAAATCTAAGTGTGGGAGAATTTTATATACATGTATTACGCATATAATTTAATTTGTATTTTTATATATTTTCATCTGTTATTACCTTGATTTGATTGGTTTTATTTTATGTTTTATTTATCACTTGAGAATGGGATTGATCAATGAATGAAGAGTTTTACAAAGCAAAATGAGAAGAAAGTTGATCTTTGGTTGATCACTAATTTTAATATTCTATGTGTATATTTGGTCAAAATTCATATTATTCTTATAGATATCTTAGTTAAATATGAGTGTTAATTCTATAAGGACTACAAGTAATAATCCTAACCATTTTTTTTTATATAATGTAGAAAAATGAATGATTTAATTAAAAAGAAATAATTAAATGAACTAATATAAAGTACCAATCCTAAGCAATGAAATAAAATTGAAGCCACCAATAGATAAACAAGGCTTAGATTTAGAATCTCCTTATAATCTTTCTATACTCATATTTATCTTGATTCAATGATCAACCCTAGTTCTTTAAGTTACTAGAAATTTCAAAGTTACAATCATATTCCCTCTCAAGAAATACAATCTCTATCCTTAAGTTGATTAATTGAAAATTCTTTCTAATCGAAGCCCTTAAAAATGCATTAACTCATTCTATGAATTCCTTTATAGTTATGACTTTAATCCATAAGATTTATATGGTTCTATCTATAGGATTTCATCTAAATCTTATCATTCATCTCACGATCTATTCATACTTATGATTTCTCAATCCTAATATATAAAATCTAAAATTGAATTAACATTCTATAATATTTTAATTCAATCATAATAAGTTATCATGAATATTTCACATTAAAACTTAAGCCTTTTTTTAAATCAAGAAGTTAATATGAAACAATAGTTATAGAGTTTATCCCATTAAGATTTATATCTTAATTTAGTTCATGCTAAGATAAAAGAAGCCAATAATAATAAAAAAGAAAACATTCTCATAAATTCTTGAAATCTTAAATTTCTTTTGTTAAATCTTAATGTAATCCTTCTTTGTCTTCAAAGTTGCTTTGTTCTAAGTATCAGGACTTTATAATTCAACTCCTTATGACTACTTTGTAGTCTCCCTTATTTTAATTTCCAATAACTCTTTTTTTTAATCCTCATGAAACCATGAAAACTTACTCTTATCCAATATGGACCAATGATAGGCTTATGTTTTTCACAACTATAAAAATCACAATCTATGAAAACATCACTATCAATACAAGTGTATCACAAGGGAACACATTGTAACCATGTTAGCTTAGTAACTCCTCTATCACTAATAAATGATTATTTATCATACTCTATGTAAACATCACTACCAATACAACTGTATAACAAGGGACCACATTGTAACCATGTTAGCTTAGTAACTCCTCTATCACTAATAAATGGTTAGTTGACTATATTTATATACCCATAATGATATGATTTGCTTGTTATTTAAGAATTTTGTAGTTTTTTTCGTACTTAATTCACTTAGAGTGTATTTGCAGGTGATAATTACCTTCATGGACCAAAAAGAGAAGAATTTGGATGAAATCGTGGACATAAAATGAAGATTTGAAGCAAGTTGGAGATACGGGCCTGTGTATAGTGACCGTATAAGTCTTTGTAAACTTAAGGAGATTTGAAAAAATTTTTTTTTGGTCGTGTACATTGCACATGTAAATATCTGTGCCTATGTAAAATCATAAATTCAGGTGTTTTCAGAGATACATGATCATCTACATGACTGTATAAATGACTATGTATATTCTAGAAATTTTAGTTTTTACTATAAAAAGATATTATCAGAAGCAGATGAGAAGTGAGGCAAGTTTAGAAGCATTTTTGAGTCATAAGAAACATAAAGAAGAGGTAGTTCTGAACAAAGGATGAGAAAAACATGAAGATTACATCACAAGATTCGATAGAGAGCATCATTCAATCCAAATTGCTTAAAGATTCATTAAAGACAAAAGGGAGATTTAGAATATGATTTCTTTGTTTTTAATTTTTAATTTTGCATATTTTTATGAGTTTTGATTCTATTTTTGAACTAATATATCCAGAATATTAGTCCATTATTTGATTTCATATGATTGAGATTAAGAATTTTTGTGTGTGTAAATAGATCAACCATAAGTGGAAGGAGTTACATGAAACCTTAGAGATAGGTCAACAAAAATCCTCTGGATTAGAGTCAAACATAATAGTGCAATTCACGAATCAATAATGCAAACTTATGAGTTTTAACTAGAAAAAGATTTCATTTAATCAACCGAGGGTTAGTTATTAATAGTCATGAGAAAGATATTAACATAAGATAGAAATTTTTAATAGAAATTTCTAAGGTCCAATAATCAATAGTTTAATTACTTGATAAAGGGTTAGTATTTAAGAATTTTTAGGAGGATTCATCAACTAGGTACTATTTACTTGATATTGACTTTTTGTTAGTATTTTCCTTTTTCTGGGTTCATTATTGTATCAATCTTATTCTAGTTGTTTAGTTTAAATTTTAAATTAAATTCACAACCTAATTTGACAGTTAGATACTAGAAAAATGGTCAATACTATTACTTACAATCCTTGTGAGATCGACCTGTACTCACCAATGCCAGCTCCAACTACACCATATATGTATTTGCGATTAAAATTGAAAAATTTGTATAAGTAAAATATATTTTTGTCAACCAGTCATGCTTTCACATGTTCATCTTAAGAACACAAGGTTGAAGTTGATGAATACAATATTATGTTTGGATCGTATTCCTTCATATGGAAAGTTCTCCATGAACCATAATAAACTAGACCCCAAGTTAAGTTAACCATAATAAACTAAGGACTAAGCTAAGCTAAAACATGGGGTTGTGCTAATATATTTTTTAGACATGGTCCATATTCAACTCGTATTCATCTAAATTATTACCAAAACTTCTCCAATTTAAGTTCAACTTACCTAAATTTTTTTCCTTATCATGGGAAGTCAAAACAAGGCCTAAAAATAAATATAAACCATAATATGATCAAATTATACAAAAATAATTCAAAATCAAGCAAAAAAAACCATACTAAAAACATAATATAATTAATACTTATCAAACATATTCTCAAACACGAGTATTTTATAACTTTTGTCCCTATCTAGATAAAAGAAAATAGTAAAAAGAACATATACAACTTAGCATATGACCGTGTGCCAGGATGTGTTCCTGTCTAAGAACATAAAGTGAAGAATGACTTAGTGTATGGACAAGTCAAAGATTATGTCATATGATAAAAGAGATACAGTGGATAACATATCTTAAAACATGAATGTGTTATTTCTCATATTCCTCTATGAAAAGATTGTCCAAATGCAACTCTAGATGCTCTTATTATCAAATTTTTACGTAAAGCTATTAGCTCTTGTACAAATAAAAGGTAAAGCATATGCTTTAGGTATTGGACAATTCACTTGAAACCTAAATTTCATATAACTAGCTCTTTATAATATAAGCACATATGCTCCAAAAATTGGTCACTAATGTCAAAACTACCTCTGATAATAGGATTTTATGTTTTTTATAGATTTACAATTTATAAAAGATAGTTAGAAGAGGTTGAAGCTAATTAACATCTAACAATTGTCTAAAAATAAGACTTGACATTCTTGCAATTTCAGTTGGGGATTTCGAATCAAAACTAATAGTCATTATTATATCGATTGCATTTAAAGAAATAATTGTAATATGAGAAACAACTTTATTGCAATCACATATGTCAACTTAAAAGGACGATTTAGAAGACTCTCCTTCATAAAAAGTAGAAAAGGAAATAATTATAGTTGTAATTTGATTCCATTATACAAAATCATACATGAAATTTTCATCTCTATAACTCTTTGTAAATTCTTTCAAAATTTATAGATCCTTTTCCTCATTTAAGAAACCTCTCCCTTCCTTCCCTTCGTTAAAAAGGTAACTAGAACAAGTTTAGTCATATTTTCATATTCTAATTAACTTTTTTTTTGTATTATTCTCAAAGGTGAATTTTCTTCCTTTTTACCGAATATATATGGATTGAATCACGATCTTATAACTTATATCAAAAATAAGAAATATTTCTCAGTCAATCCTTTTACCAAGAAATTTTCTTTTAAGTTTGAATTTGTTCATTTAAATCTAAGCACTGCTACTTCATTTTTATTTATATAATTTTTAATTTTATTATAATAATTTTATTATACTATTTTTCTATTCTCTTCTATTATACTTTGAGTCCCATATCATTTTTGTTTATATAATTTTTAATTTTATTATACTATTTTCCTATTCTCTTCTATTATAATTTGAGTCCTATAGGTTTGATTTGATCATATAGAATTGAACTCATTTTCTCATTAAGTGAAGGGTGTGCAAAATTAGATTAATCTTTTGATTAAAAAGAAGTATTATGTAGTCCTCATTTTTTTTTCTTTATCAATATCTTATAGACATGACATTTGAATTAGTGAAAACCCATAAATATGTGTAAATGTGTGTGTGTGTGTGTGTTTTTTTTTTTTTTTGAGAAACTAAATGAAGACGTATTGATTGAATGAAGAAAATAGTCACAATTATATAAGGGAGCATTAAATGGGATAACATAATTATACACATAAAAACAACCATGAAAAGTACACTGAACGGATTACTCTAGAATTGCATCCATAGTTGAGGAGTTTGGTTCTCATTCAACTTAGAACTTCTATATTTGTACTAACATATATTTCAAAAGGTAATTGTACAAGAGGATAATCAAATTTCATAATTAAGATACGCTTTTACAGTTTACCTTCGTTAAACTTTGTTAAATTATGACTATCTAATTATATGAACTAAAGTGATACTAAATGTTTTAGGAAATTATGAACTAATGTTTATTCTATTACGTAAAAGTAAGGTTGTATACTATTGGACCTCTATAGATTTTGCGCATTAGCAGGACTTCAATTGGATGTTATGATGATAATGATGAACAAATGTCTTTTCTATTGTATATCCAACGTGATTACGTGTACACAAGTAAATAACAAATAATTGACTAACTGTAAACCTTGCAAACAAAGAAATGGGATTGGGATTTATATGGGAAATGCATAAGAAACAATCATAGGTATGAAGCTTAGAAGCAAAATTGGATTTCTTATTCGTAGATTGGATTTTAATCGCATTAAACGATTTGCAAGAATCCAACTCCTCTTTGAACTACTGAACCCAAAATAAACCACGAATTTATGACGACATTGGCTTTCCTAAGGTATCTATAACCACTTGGTTTGGCTGTTCAACTAGAGATTCTACTAAAAGCACCAAAAACTCATTAATCTGTATGATTTCGATTGTTTACACTTGTCACTTTAGGAGTTTTATCGTTTTCCGACAAAGTAAATCTACCAAGAAACTTATATGCAGAAATAGAGAAAGAGTGAAAGACCTCATGCAAACATGGCTGAAGAATACTACAACTTGATAGAGGAAGTTTAAACAGATTGGTTATCACCATTTAAAAATCCAAACTGATTCAATATTTTCGGTGATTATATGGCTAGTCACCTGAATTTCTAATGCACTTTGTTCAACTTCACTTCAACAATTTTCCTAGCACATACATTTTCTCGACTCGCTGACTCCATTTGTTATGATAGGCATCTCCAACCCATTCCTTCAAAATAGAGTTGAGTTTCTTCCATTTTGAAGATACCTACATTACTTTTCACTCCAACCTACAAATCTATTTTTCACACCAAAAAGAAATATTCCTAGCATATTTTTTTTACCTTTCAATTTTTATTATTAAAATTATTTTATAAAATTAACTCAACTTTACTTTTTCGTGTACATTTTTATTCACAACATTTTTGTTATTTTTATGTTAATAAATAAAAATAATAAAAGTTCAATTAAACTATAATTTTTATTTGATAATACTAAATGAAATAATGTATAAGATAGATTGCACTATTTCATATTATTTAAATACATTAAATGACAATATAATTACATAATATCAAACATCAAAATTTAGGGCCTGTTTATTTATGTTTTTCTTTCTTGTTTTTTGCTGTAGTGTTCATAAAAAAAGAAACAAGTTCTTAAAACATGTTTGGTAGAATACTGTTATCATTTCATGTTTTTAAACATAAAAAATACAACAATTTTACAGAAACATTAAAAAAGATGTTTTCTAATATTTTGCAACAAATTTTCACATGTTTTAGCTTATACTTCCTCCTCTTATAAACTTCCTTCCTTATAGAAACTCGATCTCTTATCTCTTTTGTAACATACAATTCCCATAGAGTATAAGCTCGAATATACCAAAGGATATTCGAGAACATATTCTATGAAAATAGTACATTAGGACAATCAAACTAACTCATTAAAGGCATCAAACATATCATAAGCATTCTAAGTGTGCAATTATTCCCATTTCATTCACAAACATAAAAGTCAAATATATCATTACAAATCACAATCCATATATACATTACACAACATTTGTTTGAGTTAAATTTCAGAACCAAAAATATAACATGAAATGGGATGCTAAGACACAAAACATCTATCTAGATTCCTTACATTCAGTTGATCAAACCTTTAAGCCATTCTTGTCCACAAAATGCAAGTACTAGGCTTCAACTATATAACCTCAGTAGCTAGAACTCCCTTGAACTTGAAAGACAACATTGCAATTTTGATTAGCTTGGGAACTCAATGAGTGAACTATCATTGATGTATTCACTCAAGTCAGATAAAAAAATCATATTATCCAGTACTGAATACCACATCAAATTTCATCATACGTAACAATTACATCAAGTTTATCATACTTTCACAAGCATATCATATCACATTTTCCATTAACTTCAACTGTAATTCACTATTTCAATTTAATTCAATAATACATTTCAATTCACTCATTTGATATATGTAGTGATGTATATGCAAATGCGCATGTGTTTCCATTTTCATTTTTGTTTTTCTGTGATCAAGTGCTTATCAACTTAATTTACTGTCTCATATCTATTGTGGACACCAAGATCATTTCAGGCCCGTATCCATTGTGGATACCGAGTCCATGTCATCTGAGCCCGAGGTTCTTTTTCATAATCTTAAGCTCAAAACTCTTTTCTCACATCGGTCATTTTGGTCACAACTCCTTTATCTAATCATGATTTTCAAATTGATGAGATGCACAATTTCATATGCCATGTTTTCATTTTAGTGTACATATGTCATATATCAAGCTCTTCAAATCTAAGTCTGGCATTTATCAATCAATTGTACAAGTATTTCAAATTGAACATTCAGTTCATACAGAAGCACATATAATTGAGTTTACACATCTAAGTTAACTCACATTACGCTCCAAAAAACCTATTGCCTCGATGATCCGGCAATGTCTGGATGTTGACGATCACCTTGTGTGTCAATCGTCATGCAATATACATATAGTTCGCAAATAACTAATTTGTTTCACATACTTAGAGACATCACTACTACTTGACTTTTTTCAGAAATCATGTCCTATAAAGCTACTTCATTTCATGCTAGTCTAGCTTCCATATTGGTTACATTAAATCTCACAAAAATCTACTCATTTGCTTCATTTCCATTCACGTTATACCATCATATATGCAGTCCTAGCTTTTTTATATTTGAAAACACTTCATTAACACCTATCTTTAGCATGAATTCATCATCAATTATACTTCAAATCCTAACTTAAATCATCCATATAACAACCCATAAACCACTGTTATCATGCGTACAAAAACATAAAAGAAGATAACCCTTTCATCATCACTTTCCAGCATAATGCCAACACCAATACCACATTCAATCTATCCCTAATCATTTATCATAATTTACACTAACACATGCCATAAAAATCAGTGTTTCACTTACTTGTTCTGTATCAAGCCTGCTTTGCATCACATGCATGCAAGATCATCTTAAGAACATGATGGGAGTAGGATGGTTTCAGCAAAGACAAGAAGATAACAACAAATATAACAATGTTCTGCTTCTATACCTATCTTTAGGAAGGATTTTTTCGTGGATTTTGGTGTGACAATTGAACAGAATTTAAGCAGAAACACAGAGATGTGAGGGAGAAGTAAGTTTTGGTAGTGAGAGGAAGAAGAAAGAGAGGGTTTCAGCAGAAAACAACAAATGAAGAGGCTTTATCATGCGCATGTTAGGTGGTGTGAGTGGAGGATGAGTGTAAGGACACTTGTCAAGTGTCTAGGCCAATTACATGTCCTCTCTTTAGGCTACCAAATGTCACTTAATTCCTAGGCCATTTATCACTTAATTCTACTACCATAAGTCACTCAATTTATAGGCTTAGTGATCTCAAAATTTTCATATGTCAACTTGCCTTGCTACTGGAATTTTTTCCCAGTATAAATGTACATTTTAATTAATCAATTCTTTTTAATGGTAAATCAAAATACAAGACATTAGAAATGCACAATCATGTCACAACTATTTAGAAATTTTCATATCCCGGAACATGTCAATTGATTTCAATTTTTCTAAAGCTACATTCATGTGTGTGTATGCTTATAATATGCTTATGAATGAAATCATAAAATCATATCCTAAATGCACCAAATTCATTCTAATATGATGTAATTCATGTGACTAAGTAATCTAATACTTTAACTTTCAATAGTTTTGGAATCTAACTATTAGAATTCTCCCCTCCTTAAGAAATTTCGTCCTCGAAATTCTTACCTAATTGATCAAATAAATAGGGAAACTGTATCTTCAAATGTTCTCCTTAGTCTCCTATGTAGCTTCTTCTCTCAAATGATTCCTCCAAATGACTTTAACAAAAGGAATTACTCAGTTTCTTAATTGCTTAATCTGATATCCAACTATTTTAACCGTTCCTTAACATAACTCAAATTAGTTGCAATCTCAACCTCTTGTGCTAGTATTAATGTATGTGCTGAATCTGACCGATATCTCCTGAGAATACTAACATGAAATACATTATAAATCTGAGACATTTCTGATGCTAATGTCAATTTGTAAGCCAATGGTCCAACTCTCTCAGTAATCTCACAAGGATCAATATATTTAGGGCTTAACTTTCCCTTTTTACCAAACCTTAGCACTCCTCGCCAGGGCGACACTCTAAAAATTGCCTTGTCTCCTACTTAGTACTCCATATCTCTCCATCACTAATTTGCATAACTCTTTTGCGTATCTTGAGCTGCCTTAATCCTACCGCGGATCAATTTTACCTTATCAACAATATCCTGAATCAACTATGGGCCTTCAATAATCCTTAGGCCTTTTTCATCCCATTATAAAGGTGCCAAACACCTTCTGCCATATAACACCTCATATGGAGCCATACCAATACTTCTATGACAATGATTATTGTATGCAAATTCAACGAGAGCTACCTATTCATCCCATGCTCCTTGAAACTCTAAAACAAGCCCTAAGCATATCCTCTACAGTCTAAATAATCCTCTCACTCTATTTGTCTGTCTGAGGATGAAACATTGAATTAAAATTTAACTTTGTACCCAATGTTGTTTATAGGCTGCCCTAAAATCTAGAAGTAAATATGGGATCTTGATCTAATAGAATAGACACTAGGATCCCATGTAACCTCACTATCTCATTCACATATCTCTTAGCTAACTGATCTAGTGTGTTATTCTTTCTAATAGGTTAGAAATGAGTTGATTTTGTCAATTTGTCAACAATGACCCATATGGCAGCATGTTGTCTCGGAGTTCTCGGTAAACAATAAAATCTATTGTAATCTTCTCCCATTTTCACTCTAGAATAGGTAATGACTGCAATTTCCCAATTGGGGCCTGATGCTATGCCTTAACTTGTTGGCATGTCAAATACCTGCCAACATACTCAGCCATTTGCTTCTTCATCCTTGGCTACCAAAAATGTTGTTTCAGAGTATTGTACATCTTGGTAGTACCAGGATGTATAACATAGGCTACTATGTGTGTTTCCTCAAAAATTTCCTTTCTCAAACCATCAACATCTGATACACATAATCTCTGATTCAACCATAATATATCATTTTTCAACTCAAACTCAGAACTCGGATTCTGTTTTAACTTCTCTACAATCTTCACTAATTCTGGGTCTTTGTTTTGAGCTATTCTGATCCTTTCATGTAATACCGGTCTAAGCTTCAACATAGCTAACAATGCTTCATTCTGTCCCGAACTTAGCTCAACATTCAGTGCTCTCAGTTGAACTAGATTTGGTAACTTCGATGCTTGAATTTATACTACATTGCTATTAGATTTCCTGCTTAAAGCATTAGCTACAACATTAGCCTTACCTGGGTGATACTCTAACTTGAAATCATAATACTCAAGCAACTCAATCCACTTACTTTGTCTTATATTAAGTTCCTTTTGACTCAACAAATATTTCAAACTTTGATGATCCATAAGAATCTGAAATGTTTCACCATATAAATAATGTCTCTAAATTTTCAAAGCAAACACTACTTTAGCAAGCTCTAAATCATGAACTAGATAATTGAACTCATAAGGCCTTAACTGTTTCAAAGCATAAGCAATCACTCTACCATATTGCATCACAACACACCCTAACCCCTAGTGTGAAGCATCAATGTAGGTAACATATCCTCCAGATCTAGATGGAACAGCCAATCCCAGTGCCATAGTTAATCGATGTTTTAGCTCATCAAAGCTCCTTTGACATTCATCAGTGCATTGAAAATGTATGCTCTTCCTCAGAAGCTTTATCAAAGGGGCTAAGATCAATGAGAACCCATCAACAAACCTCCTATAATAACCTGCTAGCCTAAGAAAACTCTGAATCTCAGACACATAAGAAAACTCTGAATCTCAGACACATTTCTAGATGCTTCCTATTTTATCACTGCCTATACTGTCTTTGGGTCTACCTGTATACCCTGTCTAGACACGATATGACCTAAGAACACCATCTGATCGAGCCAGAATTCATACTTACTGAACTTGGTATACAATTGCTTCTCTCTCATTATTTGTAAAATTAACCTCAAATGCTTAGAATGTTTCTCTCTACTCCTCGAATACACCAAGATATTGTCTATGAATACAATAACAAAGTGATCTAAGTAAGGTTGAAATACTTTATTCATCAATTTCATAAAGGCCACCGGAGCATTCATCAATCCAAAAGGCATCTCCAAAAACTCGAAGTGTCCATATCTGGTTCTGAATGCACTTTTTGATACATCAGTTTTTGCTATTTTTAATTGATAATATCCTTACCTCAAATCCAGTTTAGGAAACACCTGAGCTCCTTATAATTGATCGAGTAAATCGTCTATTCTTAGTAGGAGATACTTATTCTTCACTGTCACTCAATTTAATTACCTATAATCAATGCAAAATCTCAAAGTCCCATCCTTCTTCTTCACAAACAAAAATGGAGCTCCTTAAGGTGACACACTAGGTCTGATAAAACCTTTATCTAACAATTCTTACAAATGAGTCTTAAGCTCTTTAAGTTTCACAGGTGTCATCCTATAAGGAGGAATAGATATAAGAGCAGTACCTATGAATGGTGAACTTTGTTTCCCTATCTGGTGATAATCCCAATAATTTAGTGGAAAAAATATCTAGAAAATCCCTAACAACAGGAATATATTGTAAAGTATGTTCAACTCGGGTATCAGTCATATAGGATAAATAGGCCTCACATCCACTTCGAATAAGTCTAAAAGTGCTCATTGATGAATTCAATCTAGCTAGCACTGCTTGACTAACACCTCGAAATATTACCCTTGGTTGAGTAGGGGATTCAAGAATAACTTTTTTAGTGTAACAGTTTATCACATCTCTATGAACAGTAAGTCAGTCCATACCTAAAATAAGGTCTATCTCTTTCAACTGTAGTACTATCAAATCGGTTTTCAACTTAGCTTATCAACCTGAATAATACACCTTCTATATACTTCTCCAATCACTGTAGTACTTCCTACTGGAGTTCTCTTCTCTATTCCAAATTTCAACATCTCTCTTTAACAATGTAATTTAGATGCTAGATGTGGGGAAATAAATGAATGCGTAGATTCAAGATTTAACAATGCAAATGCCTCAAAATTAAAGGCATGTAACACACCTATAACAACATCTGGGGAATTCAGTACTTCTTGTCTAGTAATAGCAAAGATCTTGGCTTGGGACTGTGGTTGGTTACTCCATACCTCAGTCCTAATACTAGGACCTGCTGAATTATTTTTCGCTACCTCTACCTCTCTGTCCTGCTCCATTGACTCTGCTCTGTTAGACAATCATCTCCGTCACTGATCCTCCTCTCACTCCAGACTATACTCCTAAAGTTGCTAGATAGTCTCTAATCTGATGCTGTAAGGAGCCACAGTGCAAACAAGCTCCCGTTACCTTCCAAGATACTCCACCATGTCCTTTCCGACAGTATTCACAACTAAGAATCTATTGTGTTTGTTCAACATAAGTTTGTCCTCTAGATACCTGACATCTACCACCACCAGAATGAAAAGAACCGCCTTTATGTCTAAACCCTGACTACCTCGATCTTGACTATGATCGCGATGATCTATTATGATGTTTACTAAATTTCCTGTCAGAGTTAGCTTGAAACTCACCATGCCTTTTAATCCTAAACTTCTGTCTATACTCTCCTTGTTCATCATTCAGTAATTGCTCAATTCGCATCGAAGCAGTTTGCAGCTCAGTAAAACTATTTAAATTTGTAATAGCCAACCTCGTCCTGATCTCCATGTTCAATCAATCCTCAAACTGCCTACATTTTTCCTCCTCAGTCGGGATTAGAGCAGTAGCATACCCCAATAGTTCATTAAACCGTACCTTATACTCAGCTATAGTGAGATTTTCCTGTTTCAGATCGAGGAATTCCTTCATCTTCCTGTCCAAATATATCCTTGGCATGTAATTATCCTTAAAGACCTTCAGGAATTCCCCTATATCAGACTGTAAGGTTGGGTAGAACTACCTAGAACTGTCTTCCACCATTGATAGGCTGGATCTTGAAGTAATGAGACTACATAGTCGAACCTCTCATCAAACTCACAGTCCATTTGATCAAATATCCTCTCTGTTCTCTCCAGCCAACCTCCTGCCTTAGCAGGGTCTATACTTCCATAAAAATCTATAGCCCCCTGTTTCCTAAGTTTATCGGACCTCCTTTCTCTCCTCTTAGGAACTCTATGAGGCATGTTTAAGCTGGGGTATAGGGGACTCTCTATTGGCTCCTATTGACTCAGGATCAGCTAATTCTCTGACACGGTCTCCTATAGCAAATGACCTATAACAAATAATAATAATGATCACTTTATGGGTCTCTTTACATATGCCATGTTGAAATGCTCATATATGTCCATAAGGATGCCAAACCTTGCTCTAATACCAAAACTGTAACATACCACTCCATAGAGCATAAGCCCGATCATACCAGAGGATACTCGAGAACATACTCTATGAAAATGGTACATTAGGACAATCAAACTTACTCATTAAATGCATCAAACATATAATAAGCATTCTAAGTGTTAAATTCTTCCCATTTCATTTACAAACATAAAAGTCACATGTATCATTACAAATCACAATCCACATATACATTACACAACATTTGTTTGAGTTCAATCTCAGTACCAAAAATATAACATGAAATAGGATGCTAATACACAAGACATCTATCTAGAATCCTTAGATTTAACTGATCAAACCTTTGAGCCATTCTTGTCCCCAAAATGCAAGTACTAGACTTCTATAATATAACCTTAGTAGCTAGAACTCCTTTAAACCTAAAAAATAACATTACAATTTTGATGAGTTTGGGAACTCAGTAAGTGAACCATCATCGATGTATTCACTCAAGTCAGATTACAAAAATAATTTAGAGTCATTTTTCCTCAACTGGTTCAATATGTACACAAAACAAAAATTATCAATCCAAAATTAGTCCCACGACCGTGGGGGATCTTGCCATTATCGATTCAAAAGGCAAGCAAACATGCCACGATCGTGCACTGAGGGCCATGATCATGCACAGTATTTCTTCCTTAATTCTCCACGAATTTCACATAATTTCTTCCTTAATTCTCCACGAATTTCAGATAATTAGAGACATAAAAACTACTTGAATATTTTTGGAATTCATGTCCTATAAAGCTACTTCATTTCATGCTAGTCTAGCTTCCATATTAGTTACATTAAATCCCATAAAAATCTACTCATTTGCTTCTTTACCATTCACTTTATACCATCATATATGCAGTCCTAACTTTTCTAGATTTGAAGACACTTCATTAATGAATTCATCATCAATTATACCTCAAATACCAACTTAAATCATCTATATAACAACCCATAAACCACTGTTGTCATGCATCTAAAAACATAACAGAAGATACCCCTTTTATTCATCACTTTCCAGTATAATGCACCACCAATACCATATTCAATCTATCCCTAATCATTCATCATAATTTCTGCTAACACATGCTACAAAAATTAGTATTTCACTTACTTGTTCAACTCAGATGTCACCTTAATGTATCAAGCCTACTTTGCCTCACATGCATGCAAGATCATCTCAAGAACAAGATGGGAGTAGGATGATTTCAGCAAAAACAAGAAAATAACAACAAATACAACAATATTATGCTTTTATAACTATCTTTATGAAAGATTTTTGCATGGATTTTGATGTGAAAATTAAACAAAATTTAGGTAGAAACACAGAGATGTGAGGTAGAAGTAAGTTTCGACAGTGAGAGAAGAAGGAGGAGAGAGTTTCAGCAGAAAACAACAAATGAAGAGGCTTTGCCATGCGTGTGTCATGTGGTGTGAGTGGAGGATGAGTTTAAGGGCACTTGTCAAGTGTCTAGGTCAACTACAAGTCCTTTCGTTAGGTTGCCAAATGTCACTTAGTTCCTAGGCTATTTATCACTTAATTCTACTGCCATATGTCACTCAATTTATAGGCTTAGTGATCCTAAATTTTCACATGTCAACTTGTCTTATTACTTGAAAATTTTCCTAGTCTAACTGTACATTTTAATCTATCAATTCTTTTTATTGGTAAATCAAAATACAAGAGATTAGAAATGCATAATCATGTCACAATTATTTAGAAACTTTCATACCGCAGAACATGTCAATTGAGTGTAATTTTTCTAAATCAACATTCTCGTATGTGTATTCTCATATTATGCATATAAATGAAATCATAAAATCAGATCCTAAATGCACCAAATTCATTCTAATATGATGTAATTAATGTGGCTAAGTAATCTAACATTCTAATTCTCAATAGTTTTGTAAACCGACTATTACATCTTCTCTTAGGTCTCAAAATCATGTCTTCTCTCTCCTGCTTCTTTGTTCTTTTCTTCTCTCCTGCTTCTTTGTTCTTTTCTTCTCCCTTACGTGCCTAACTCATCCTTTAAATCCCTTTTCTATTCATGCAAAAAGAGCAAGCTTGGGCTTTTAACCAAGTAAGTTCCCGAAACTGATTTGATATTTTCTAATTATATTGTGTTATTTTTTATTTTCTTTTTTTGGTAAATATTTTTTTTGATTTTCTTGGTTTCTTTTTTTATCGATGTCTGATTTTTCTACTTTTCTGGTTTTGCAAGTTTTTATCTGCATTACTAATTTTCTCATTTATCATTTATCTAATTTTTTTGTTTTTCCTTATTATTCTACAGTTTTGGTTTATCTTAACTCTGCTTTTCATGTTTATGGTCTTTGCATTTCTAATTTTTTTTATTTCTACATTTCCATATTATTGGTTTTCTTATTTATCGTTATCTGTGTTTTTTTTATTTCTACATTTCAACCAAATAAATTTTTATTTTCAATTTTTATGTTATAAATCTCAACTAAATACAGTAAAACCTCAATAAATGAATATTCGATAAATTAATAATCTCGATTAAATAATAATTTTCTCCGGTCCCGACTTGGGCCAATGGGATA
>JANIPM010000006.1:36320814-36336255 GCA_027478405.1 Erythroxylum cassinoides
TCAGTTGAAAGTAGTGCAGATAGCCTGCAGAGGCTAAGTGTGAAAGAATACTGATTGTAAGAGACCTGAAGAGGCTCAGAGACAAAGAATACTTGTAACATTTTGAGAGATAGTGAAATCTCATAAAGATATCTGAGGACTGGACGTAGCCCATGGTTTGGAGTGAACTAGTATAAAAATCGTTGTGTCAACATCTCTCAACTCTTAATCTCTCTTATCTTTCAATTTTTGATCTTACTAGTTTTTATACAAGTTTTCGAAAAATACTTTATAACTTTAATTTTCAGTAGTTCTTGTGAAAAGAACAAGTTTCTTTTAACAAAACGTTTTCGAAAGGGGCTTAAAAAATACACAATTCAACCCTCTCTTCTTGTGCATTTGTATATTGTATAATAAGTCTTGTATTAACATGTTATTCACTTCAAGTGGTGTTTCGAGGAGTTAGTCAAGCTGTGCCAGCTTGACTAATTTCGTTTATGAGTGTGCTGAAACTGATCCAAGGTGGATGTGAGGCATATTTTCTCCATGTAGTCGATACTCAAAACGAGCAAACCATTTGGGATATTCTAGTTGTTAGGGATTTCTTAGATGTGTTTTCTGTATAACTACCAGGTTTACCCTAGAAAGGGAGACGGAGTTCACTATAGACTTTATTCAAGGTACTACTCCTAATATCAATTCCTCCATATAGAAAGGCACCTGTTGAGCTGAAGGAACTGAAAACTCAATTACAAGAAGGATGGAACTTTGGGATTGCGTATTGATTATCAGCAGTTGAATCGGATAACAGTTAAGAATAAATACCTATTTCCAAGGATTGATGATTTGTTTGATCAATTACAGGGAGCTCAGGTATTCACAAAGTTAGACTTGAGATCAGGATATTATCAGTTGAAAATAGCTGAGGCTAATGTTCCCAAGAGTGCATTTAGAACAAGATATGGGCACTTTGAGTTTTTAGTAATGATATTTGGATTGACTAATGCCCCGAAATCTTTTATGGATTTAAGGAATAAGGTATTTCAACCTTATTTAGATCACTTTGTAATTGTCTTTATTGATGACATTTTGGTGTACTTAAAGTGTAGATAAGATCATACTACACATCTGAGATTGGTTCTTCAGATAATGAGGGAGAAAAAGTTATATGCCAAGTTTAGTAGGTGTGAATTTTGACTTGATTAAGTAGTATTTTTGGGTCATATAGTGCCTGGATAGGGCACTAAGGTTGGCCCAAGGAAAGTTGAAGTAGTGATCAAGTGGGAGGCTCCAAGGAATGTGTCTAAGATCTGGAGTTTTCTTGGATTAACTGGTTATTATAGAAGGATTTTCGAGGAGTTTTCACTGATCTCAGCCCCTTTGACAAAACTTTTGAGAAAAAATGTGCCGTTTAGATGGAATGATGATTGTCAGAGGAGTTTTGAGGAGCTTAAGCATCAGTTAACTACAGCACCGGTGTTAGCTATTCCACTTGGCTCTGGAGGTTATATTATGTACAGTGATGCTTCACTCCAGGGTTTAGGATGTGTACTGATAAAGCATAGAAAAGTAATAGCATATGCATCAAGATAGTTGAGATCTCATGAATTTAATTATCCAATCTGTGATTTGAAACTTGTTGCAGTAGTGTTTGCCTTAAAAATTTGGAGACATTATCTGTATGGAGAAACTTTTTTGGTGTTCACTTATCATAAGAGTTTGAAGTATTTATTGAGCCAAAAGGAGTTTTTATATGAGACAAAACTAATGTGGTGGTTGATACATTAAATCAGAAATAGTAGTGTGGCTCAAGTACAATTATCGAGGTTACCTAGCCTAGTTCAGTTGAGAGCACTGAATGTTGAATTGAATTTGAGGCAAAATGAAACATTGATAGCTACTTTAAAGTTGAGACCTGTATTGCTTGAAAGGATCAAGGAGGCTCAGAGCAGAGATCGAGAATTTGTAAAGATAATTGAGAAGTTAAACGTGAATATGAATTCTAAATTTGAAGTGAGAGATGATACATTTTGGTTAAAGAAAAGATTATGTATGCCTGATGTTGATAATTTGAGGAAAGAGATTTTGGAGGAAGCAAATGTAGCAGCTTATGCTATGAATCCTGGTACCACCAAGATGTGTAACACGTTGAAACAACATTACTGGTGGCCTAGTATGAAGAAGCAAGTAGCAGAGTTTGTTTCTAAGTGTATAACTTGCCAACAAGTTAAGGTTGAGCATCAGGCTCCAATTGGAAAAATACATTCATTACCTATTTCAGAGTGGAAATGGGAACGAATCACTAAGGATTTCATTATAGGTTTGTCGAGGACTCCAAGGCAACATGATGCCATTTAGGCCATTGTTGATAGACTGACCAAGTCTGATCATTTGCTGCCAATGAGAGAAAATTATTCCCTAGATCTGTTAGCTCGGTGATATATGAATGAAGTTGTGAGGTTACATGGAGTTCCAGTGTCCATTATGTCAGACAGGGATCCTAGATTTATCTCAAGATTTTGGGGTAGTTTACAGGTAGCTTTGGGTATCAAGCTGAAGTTTAGAACAACATTTCATCCTTAGACGGATGGTCAGAGTGAGAGAACGATCAAGACTATTGAGGATATGCTCAAGCTTGTGTTCTGGAGTTTCAAGGAGCATGGGATCAGTATGTAGCTTTGATTGAATTTGTTTATAATAATCAATATCATAACAGTATCGGTATGGCTCCATACGAGGCATTATACGACAGGAAGTGTCGTTCGCTTTTATATTGGGATAAAGAGGGCCTAAGAATTTTCAAAGGCCCAGAAATAATTCAGGATACTGTTGGCAAGGTGAAATTGATTCATAGCAAAATTAAAGTAGCACAAGAAAGACAGAAAAGCTATATGGATAAGCACAGACAAGATATGGAGTATCAAGTGGGTGATAGATTATTACTAAGAGTATTACCTTGACAAGGTGTGCTAAGATTCGATAAAAAAGGTAAGATAAGTCCGAGGTATATTGGTCAATATCAGATAATCGAAAGAATTGGACCATTGGCTTAAAAGTTAGCCTTACCTTCTGAAATGGCTCAGATACATAATGTATTTCATGTAAGTATACTTAGGTGATATCGGTCGGATCTAACTCATGTGATACCGACTTAGGAAATTGAAGTCTCTAGTACTTTGAGTTATGTTAAAGAACCAGTGAAAATAATTGGCTATCATAATAAGCAACTGAGGAACTAAGTGATCCCAATGGTGAAAGTCCTTTGGAAGAATCATTCGAGTGAGGAAGCCACATAGGAAATGGAGGAGCATATGAGTAATTAGTACCCATACCTATTTAACTATTTAGGTAAAAATTTTGTAGACGATTTTTTTTGTTAGGAGGGGAGAATTCTAACATCCCTTTACCCATTTTAAGGCTAGAATTGTAATTTATGAGGAAATACTGAGAAATTAGGAAATTCACATCATGCTTTAGTTAAATATGAAATTAACATTTTTGCGCCTGAATAAGATTGTACATGCATTCATTGACATTTTGCAGGTATAATTGATTTATGCAATTAAATCAATTAAAATTGATTTATACTGAGAAATTGATTTATGCAATTAAAATGTGAATTGTGAATTATTTGTGTTAAAAATTTATTTGGAGACCATTAGCATCATTTTGAAATTTTTGGTGAATTTGAGGTACATTTGGGCTAGGACAAATGCCAAGCGGTAGGGTAAATTGATACATGAAAATTTTGGATGATTTAGCCTATAAATGAGTTACATTTGGCATAGTTAAATTGGTGAAAAGTGAACTAAAAATTAATTGACAAATGGATTAATCATTGTGTTGCAAATGGGCTAGTAAGTTGATGACAAATGGCATATTTGATTAATGGACAAGTGACTTAGTTAATTGGAGACATTTGGCAACACCTATGCTTGATAAGTGCTTAACATGCCATAAGACATATGGCCATTCCTTTAGTTGACACCTAACATAAGTGTAAGTTTTAGCAGCAGCAACTCCAACTATGGTCATTTCTCTTCTTGCTTACTCTTACACACCACCCAAAACACTCTTCCTTGCACCTCCCTATATTTGTTTATGTTCATATCTAATTGTTTCCCCAAAATTTGTGCTTCACCCTCACAAATTTAAGTAGAGAATCAAAATATAGTTGTCTTATTGTCCTAGCTGAAATCCTTCTAAGTTCCACCTTGAACGTGTGATGTTTCTGCATGTTTGGAGTATTGATTTAGAGTGACTTTTGAGATGGTATTATAACTAAAAAGTTTAGTAAAAGGTTAGTGTTTATGGAATGTTACAATAGAGAATTGATGATGATGAATTAGGTGAATTCCATATGATGTTAATGATTGATTATGCTGGATTATATGAGCTGTATTGTTTTCATGGAACATGCTTCAGTATTTTGATTATATCTTGAATTGTAGATTCTTGATTTAGAATAAATTAGAGAAATATGTCTACAACCATAATGAAGAATTTGAATTTTAATTCTATCTCTAAGCATTTCAAAATCTGGCTAGAATTAGAGTTAGGAGTTTGATATAGTTTAAAAACAATCTGAACTGTTTTAGGTGTAATTTTCAGTATACTGAATTAAATTGTATGATTTTGGTCCTATTAGAAACTGGAAACATAGTGGAACAATTGTCTAGAAGAAAGTGTTATTGAAATACACCATTTTTCTTGTCATAATGATCATGCAAAGTTATCCCAAAAGGGGGTGTTAGGATGAAAATGCTGAGGTGTGTTGGAATTTGATAACTGGAATGTTTTTATTGAACATGCTTCGGTATTTTAGCTATATTTTGATCTGTACATTTACAAATGAAATGATTCTTATTTTAAATTTAACTAGAGACATTTGGATACATTAGGCATTAGCACTACTAGGGACAAAAATCAAGTCTTGTTATTAAATAAATTGTATTTATGTAGGCTGAATTGGACTGAGGTGTCTTCACCAAAGTTGTAGCTTACTATCTTAGTTTTAAATTGGTATAACATTTGTAATTTTTGGATACTGGAATTGGGAGATATGAGATGTACAACTTGAATGCTTGATCATGCATTAGCCAAAATTCCAAATGTACACAGTCTGTGGTATGTTTAGTATAACTCATAGAATAATAAACAAAATTGGATGATATTAGTGTCATTAGAAACTAAAACATTGCAAAACAACTTTCCAGAAGGAAGTGTTGCCTAATTTTGTTATTTACCTTGTGAAAATAATTATGTAAAGTTGTCCCTAAAGTATATTATGAGAAAACAATATGAAATGATCAATTGGATTATGAAATTAGTTTCACATTGTTTAATTATGGTCCAAACCCCTAAGTACAAACTATATTAATGAGGTTTTTTCTATCTGAATGATATGGTGACAAAATTTTGATAAGATACCTAGAATTGTCATTGAACATGCATTGCTCATATTGTTTATACATTAATGTGCATAAAGAAATACATTTGTGCAAAATTATGATATATGAAAATGTGTTTTGTATGATATAAAGGAGCACATTAGATGCCAGTTAGACATTGCCAGACCATCCAGGCAATAGCATATTGGAGTGTTCTAAGATGGTCTCACCTGGATTTGTTTTCTTTTTTAATGAATTGAATTTGATATTGGTGAATGTGTACTGAATTGTGTACTAAATTTTGAATAATAATTGTTTGAGGTGCTTGATGCATGTGAGTATCATTGGAAGTGCTACTTGTATGTGAATGAGAATGACTAATTGAATTTGATATGTATTGATTGTGTTCTGAATTCCAGACATGAATTGTCCGAGGAGTTTAATATTTATGTATATATTGGAAGTGTCATGAATTGTTGCAAAACTCTGTATGATATTTAAATTCTCAACAAAAGTTGAATGCCAAACTTAGGTCCGATGATTATGAGATTCTGATTATGCATCATTTGTGATTGTTATACATGGTAAGTTCTATAATTTATGCGTTTCACAAAATGCATACTCAGATAAAGATGTTGTGACTAGAGTCCCATCCAAACAATAATAATAACGAATGTGGAGTCTCATATGCATCTGTATTGATATATATATGTTCTGATTCACAATGATATCATGATTTGCCATGGTAATGTATGTATTTGGATTATACACAATTTGAATGATTATATGTGAATTATGTGATCTTATATGATTGACCTGGGTGATATCATCAATGATGGTTCATTCATTGAGTTCGCAAAACTCATAAAAATTGCAACGTGGCTTTTCAAGTACAAGACAGGAGACTTAGTTCCTTAGACTAGATTAAAGGAACTTTTGGATTAAGTTATGGCTCAGAGGTCAGTCAGCTGACAATATAAGAGTTGTAGCTTATGTTTTGTAGTCTTCCTAGAACTTGT
Organism: Erythroxylum cassinoides; assembly: GCA_027478405.1. NCBI lineage: Eukaryota > Viridiplantae > Streptophyta > Magnoliopsida > Malpighiales > Erythroxylaceae > Erythroxylum > Erythroxylum cassinoides. The sequence continues at coordinate 36,327,203 of JANIPM010000006.1, forward strand.
ATAAGGTTTTGTAAATATTTGTTAATGGATACAGTGTAAGATTTTGTTCAATAAATACAATGTGAGCTTTTTGACAATGAATGCAAGGAATGGTTTTAATTTGATGAATTTTAAACTATGTTAGATGATGCCATGATAAGTTGGATTTATGTTCACTCTAACATGTCACTATCATGGGATATGTACTTGAATGTCCTTGGGTGTTTAGGTATATACTCTGTGGTTATGGGGTGTTGCAAATGACATCTAGTGCGTCCTGATCCTTATGAGCTTTCAATGCATAAGCTCGAGCTAAAGCAGAAGGAACAACTAATCGATTCACAGTTTCTGGGTGGGAACTCGGATTAGGTTTGTTTTGAATATATCCTCCTCAACCTCTACCTTGTCCTCTATTCCCAGTAGATGCACGAGAGACCTCCCTTATGGCACCCTAATACCCCCTGGGAGGATACAGGAGTGCCATATTGGATTCACAAACAGAAACAAATGACAGATCGATGCGGTAGCATTTCAAAACACACTAAACATTCATTACATAAATTTTCAAAAACTGAAGCAAACATATATTTCATATCATAAGTTCAAAAACTAGCCTTTATTATGGTTATTAATAAACCTTCATACAAATTTAAATACAAGTCAAAAATCAAAAACTCAAAAATACATTTTTGTCAAAACAAAAACTCAGACTCCTTTGGCCATTGCAGTTGACTTGTCCCAATCCTTAAGTCTTTCTCTTTGAACCTAAATGGGAAAAATCCACCGTGCTAAGCATATAACTTAGTGAGTAATAACTAAACTAATTCTAACCACAACATATATTGAATCATGTTATACAAAAGCATCTCAACATATTGAAATTCATAACAACATAAGATTTATTAATGAAAACATTTCGCATGCTAAAGTCAAACATTTCAATTGCAGAACAGATCATACAGAAATATAGAACAGATTTTCAAAATAGGGTGTTAACCCATCAAACCAAAAATATGGTTTGTTTCTTATCAAATCTTATAAGAGATCAAAGTATAAAACGAGTTGGATTGTAAATCCATGAACAGAAGTGGATAAGTGGCATCACTAAATAGAAAAGACTAAAGTCTCAACACTGAATTGTCTAGAAGAGACTAAAGTCTTGACACCGAAGTGTCCAAAAAAGACCAAAGTCTCAACACCGAAGTGTCCAGAAGTAGCTGCAGACCCTTTTAGGAATGCCTATTTACCCTCGACTAGAACTTGACAATTACAAAACCAAATAAGTTCATTTCATGTGCAAAAATAATTAGTCAAAGAAAAACCATCAAAAATTTCTTATTGAATTACTGACAAAATTGACCATCTAAATTACTTACAAAAGATCCCTTATGGCTTATTATCTCGAAGTCCCGACAATATCTAGAATTAGTCGCTCTATAGGTTCCTCTAAAACATTTAGTACAAAAACATATCACTACTTTGCATGATTAAGAATTCATGACAAATTCCAAGTTTCTTATCCTTAATCTTGTCACATTATTAATCATGTGAAACCATACTCAATTTCTCAATCTAGATATATCTAATAATCAACTTTTGGGTCCACTTTGCTTAATTATTTTCATTAGGAAATTGAGGTAATTTTATAACACTTCCTTCTATAAAGTTCTTCTTCTATGTCTTAAGTTTCCAATGATTCCAAGATCATACAATTTGGTTTAGTACACAGAAAGTTATACTCTAAAGATTTCAGAATGTTCTTAAGCTTCAACATAATTTTTATCTCAACTTCTAATCAATTCTGAAATTCTCAGAGGCAGAATTTGAATTCAATCGCTTAGACAATTTGTATCCTTATGATTTTGATTTGATTAAAATAAAGAATCAATCCTTTTGGAAATCTGCAGATCTAGATATAAGTACAATACCGAAGTATGTTCAGTAAAATCATCCCAATTATCATACTTCAAGATAGTCACAATTTCATCTTAAATTATTCAATCAATCCATTTCAGATGATACTAATTTTTTGTGGAGATGAAGAACAATGTTTTATGAGTCTACTGGTTTAATTCTCATGTGAATTGGATATCTGGAGAAGAAGCTATAACAAAAAGATCAAAGTATGTTAGACAACAACCCCCTTCAAAAAGCATGGAAGTCGCGATCATGCACCTACACGACCCCTACATTCTAGATAGACTCTACATGATTGCAATTCACCATCCCCTTTAGCAAAGTTGCGATCTTGCAGAAGAATGATCACGACACTCTCCTTCTTCACTGAAAATTTTCTTCTTCCGTCATTCTTAAAATCTTTAATTCTTCATCATAATCCATCCTTAATTCATATTCTGTCTTTTTACTCCAATACAATCTCAAAACAATTTCAAATGCAAGCTTATATGGTATTTACCATCAGAACCGAAACTTAGACAAGCTTTCTCTCACTACTATAAGTTTGTTTTCATGAGCAATGACAATTCGAAACAAACCTTATATCCTATTTTTCGCACCCATTGTAACTTATCTTACACTAACAACTCAAAATTCAAAATTCAAAAACTGTATGCACTCTATTCTTTCTCTCTCTACTGCTACATTTTTTCCATTCAAAATCAATCCTAGATTTAACACAAAATCGGGTCTATACAATTTTTATACTTTTCTACAGTTGTCTACTTCACTAAGTTTCTCTTTAAGCTATATGCAATCAGTATTACAACATCTACACATTCTACTGTGTAATAATCACTCATTTGAAACCTCTCTCTACTACATAACTCATCTTTCTCATTACTAACACCAAAATTTGCTTCACACACAACTCATGCATGTATTCATTTCCACACCTAAAACATCATCAAACTCATTCATAGAATTTTGAAGCTTAAAACTTTAGTTAACTGATTCTTCAAACAAATTCTAGTTATGACGGTGAAGAGTAAGGTTTCGGTGGATGAGGGAAGAAAACAACAAGAATATGCAGAAACAAACACTAGGTAGGTTGAAATGTCTACAACCAAAGAATAACACTAATGTAAGAATCAAGACCAGTATTTTACTGATGAGCGTTCAGTGATTTTTGAAGAACACTAACAAATTCTAGAAAACAACAAAGCTCTAATGATTTGCCTTTCAAAACCATGTGCTTATGCATGTTACTAACACCTTGCCATGTATCACCATGCAAGTGCACCACTTGTCATGCATATAATGCCATTTATCTATTTTTTTCTAATCTAAAATACTCCAAAATTTCCAAAAAAAATCCTAAAATTCCAAAAAAATTTGAAATAATTCCAATAGTCTCGAAATAAAGATTTCACAATTTATCGCATTTATAAATCCATTTTACTAGAAAAATGTCAATAAATGCGTGCACATTATATTTGATTATGTCAAAATTCAAATGTACATATCGGTAAATATTCAATTATGCAAAGCATACAGTGCACTGAAATTTCTCAATTTTTCTAACCCCTAATATGGGTGTTACATCCCTACTGGCTTGTGATGTCTAAGACTGTCTGAGAGGACAACTGGCTATTTGATGCTTAGTATTGCCAAGAAAAATCATACACCCATAGCCCCCCAACTACCTAGTGATGTACAGAGCAATGAGGGCACTTCGGGGCACCTGAACCTCGGCCCCTAGAGGACCCCCTATGAGAAAGAACCGATGACGGAAAGTTTTGTCACCTTCCCTGAGTCCCAGATCTTGAGTAACTTTTAGTGCAGAGGAAGCCCCTTCCTGACTTCGCTTACCCGAGAGTGACCTCCTCTACCAAAGCCCCTCCGCTGACTTCTTTCTCTCCTGACCATTTCCTGCCTCTTTGTTTTTATTGCAGCTTGTACCAACTGATGGTAAGTCACTTATTGCAATAAAGTAAACGCCGTCAAATGCTCCTTGATGGAGTCATGCAAACCATCCTCAAACTGGTGACATCGAAATTCCTCAGTAAGCACATATTCAAGGGCATACTTACTAAGTCGATTGAATTCTTGATTATACTTAGCAACTGATAAGTTTCTCTGCTTCAGACTCAGAAATTGCCTCCACTTATCCTTTCTGTAAGCCTCTTTAATATATTTTTCTTTGAATTCATGGGTAAAAAATCCCAAGTCAAAGGCATCGATAGTTAAGGACTTCTTATAATGATCTTTCACCATTCATAGGTTGTTCCCTGAAGAAGAGAGACAGCATAGTGCACCATCTGCTCTAATAGGCAGCTGATTTTATCCAATACCCTTTTCACCTTCTTAATCCAGAATTTAACTCTCTCTGATTCCTTTAAGGATGTCCAATAAATTACTCAGCTCCATACTTCCTCAGATGATCAATCGGAGGCTTAGGTGTTGTCACCCGATGCAATAGTGTCATCATATCCTATGACAGCTTCACTAAAGCATCTCCCTGAGTTGGAGGAGGAGGTGGCATCTTAGCTTCTTCTCGATTAACCCTAGAGGGCCAAATATTGATGGATGTATTTGCTCAAATGATTGCTCTCAGCAACCCCATTAACATCTTCGTGTGATCTTTCCATTATTAATTCTATAGATGAAACTAGGGACACTGCATTAGGCCAAAACATAACGGTTACACTTAAATAGAAGCAGTAGTTAAGTACTGGTTAAACTAGAATCAACTAAACCATGCTTTGATACCAAAAAGGGTGTGACGACGGAATCCCTCGTAGGACGATGTGGGAGTGCCAGACTAGACTAATAAATCGAAACAAACAGTATAGTACAGAAACATTTTAAAACATATAAAAAATTCATTACATGCATTTCTAGAAACTAAAGCAAACATACATTATATTACATGAACTTCATAAAAATTTGTTCCAAAAATGTGAAACCAACCTAAAATAATGGTTATTACAGACTTTACAAACAAAATCAAAATGATACACATCATAAACAAGCCAAAAATCAAGACTCAAAAGTACATCTTGATCGAAACACAACTCAAACTCTGCTAGCCATTACGGTTGACTCATCCTAGTCCTTATAATCCTCGCTTTGAACCTACACAAGGAAAATCTACCATGCTAAGCATACAACTTAGTGAGTAACAACTAGTCTATGTTTAACCACAATAGATACAGAATCATGTGATAGGATAATCATCTCAACATAATGAATTACAGAAACATAGTATGATTTATTAAAAAAAACACTTTGCATGCTAAATTTAATCACTTCAATGGCAGAATAAAATATATAGAATACATAATTAATTTTCAGAATAGGGTGTTAACTCATCAGATCAATTATGATTTGTTTTGTATTAAAACTTGTCAAAGATTAAAATATAAAATCATATGACTGTTAATCCGCTTACAGAAGCAGGTAATGGGACTTATATAGGAGAGACCCAAGTCTCAACACTTAAGTGTCCAAAAGAGACCAAAGTCTCGACATCGAAGTTTCACAGGAGGACCGAAGTCTCGACACCAAAATGTCTAGGAGAGACCAAAGTCTCAAGACCAAAGTGTCTAGGAGAGACAAAAGTCTCTGCACCAAAATGCCACAGGAGCAGCTGTAAACCTATCTAGGCTTGCCTACTTATCCACCAATAGGACTTAACAGATTCAAAAACATAAATGTCTAAAATTCCATACATATATCATTTATTGGTTTGATGCCAAATATTCAAACATATCAATCTGACAACTTTGCCAATCATTCAATGGATCCAAATCAAGAGCAAACAAAATAGTCAAAATGAAATTATCAAAAATTATTTATTGAATTACTTAATGAACTACTTACAAAATTGACCATCTAAATTACTTACTAAGGCTCTTTTTTTTCTTATTGCTTCAAAGTCCCGGTAATATCTGGAAGTGGTCGCTTTATGTGTTCCTCTATAACATTTAACAAAAGCACATATCACTATTTTGCATGATTTGAAACCATTTATGCACATTCATGTATACCGAATATGTATGATGCATGTTCATGAAAAATTTTGGGTTTCTTATTCTTAATCTTGAAACATTATCAATCAGGTGAAACCATACTCAATTTCTCAATCTAGATTTATCTTGCAACCAATTTTCAGGTCCACTTTGCTTAATTATTCTCATCAGGAAGGTGAGTTAGTTTGATAATACTTCCTTCTAGAAAGTTGTTCTCCTATGTCTTAAGTTTCTAATGAAACCAAGATCATTCCATTTAGCTCAGTATACTAAAAGTTATTCTCAAAAGATTTCAGACTATTCTTAAGCTTCAACATAATTCTTATCTGAAATTCAAATTAGATTCTGCAATTTTTAGAGGCATAATTAAAATCCATTATCTTTATACAATCTATATTATTATGATTCTGGTCTAAGCCAAATCAATAATCATCTCATTCTAAGATCTACAGATCAAGATATAGTCCAATTACCGAAGTATGTTTATTGAAAATCATCTCAATTATCATACTTTAACATAGTCACATTTCCATATTAAATTCATCAACAATCCACTTCAGTGATTATAATTTTTGGTGGGGATGAAAATCAATGTCTTATGAGTCCATTAGTTTAAGAGTCAAGTCATTTAGATGTCAAGTGAAAAAGTTATAATAAAAAGATCAAAATATGTTTAGGAAATAACCTCCTTCGAATAAATAGGGAAGTTGCAAACGTGCACGTGCACGACTACAATACTCTGGGTGGACTTACAAATCGCGTTCTTTAACCACGATCACGACATCCTTCTTCTTCACCGCCATTTTTTCTTCTTCTTTGATTCATTTTCCAGATTTTCTTTCACTTTTACTCATTATAATCAATTAATTAATGCACTAACCATCTTCCCCACTTCCATTTTAGCTCCACAACACACAAAAAGTCCAAATTTCCAGATTCAATAAAAGCATTGAAAATCCGATTCTTGTTCATAAAAATTACCAACTTTTTTGCTCTTTCTTTCTTCCATCTTCATCAATTCTTACTCTTCATTTAAATCATTTCTAACTTATTTTCACAATATATCCACTCCATTCTAACTCACCTTACTCCAAAGAAACTCAAATCAAGATTCAATATACACCTTAGGAATTCAAACTACATGGTCATTTTCTATCACTATTGTGTGTTTTCATTCTTACTACTGTACTTTATTTTCAGACCACAACCAATGTAGAATCTATAGCCTTACGGTTCTTTACCACAATTTTTTGTATTTAACTAAATCATAATGAACTTCCATTCCCACAATCTCAAATACATAATCTACACATTCTCGATCTCATACCAAGTTTATATAAAAACATCTTGGCATTACTGAAATTATACTACTTAAACTCCTCATGCATGTGCTCCTTTGCAGTACTACAATAACATCATATTCATTTATAAACTATCCAGAAAGCTATAACACAACTTACTTGCTTCTTTATTCAAATCCTAGCAGTGAAAGCAAAGAACAGGGCTTCGGTGTAGAATACTGAACAAAGCAAAATTGAAGACCAACAAAGCTATAGGTTTTTTCCTTTCAAAACCACATGTTTACGTGTTACCTTAATCCATTGACATATGGATCCATTACGTGTGAGCCATTTGTCACCCACTTGTAAGTGTTGCATGTCATAATGCCATATGCCTATTTTTCCTAATATCCCAAAAATTTCTAAAAAAATTTATAAAATTCCACAAATTCTAAAATATTACTAATAATCTCCAAATAATTTTTTTACCACCAATAATCCACAATTCATGATATAATCTCATTTATAAATCCATTTAACCCCAAAAAATGTCAATACATGCATGCATATTTATTTGTATGTATACAAAATACATATGCATATTTTAGTGAATACTCAATATGCGTAGCATATAGTGCACTATAATTCCTCAATATTCTAACCCCTAATATGGGGTGTTACATATGGAGTGCTCAAAGATGGTTTGAACATTTCACAGACTTTATCTTTGGCTTTCATGGCGACTATTTCAAGGTAGAGTGCATCAGTTTGAGTGACCATCTCTTCCTATGTGAGTTATGGCTTAGGTTGATTAGATTTAGACATGGCTTATGGGAGATGTACTGAGCTCTGATACCGCAATGATGGCATATGTGGTGTGAAACAATGCAAATAGGTTTGGTGAATCAAGTTCTAACTATGGAAGGACATTTTAGGAAGATAGGTTTAGAATTCGAGGTTATGGTCTTAGTGAAAGTTATAGGTGTTGGATCAGCAAAAAGAAAGCATGCCATATTTGGAGAACCAGTTGATTTCAAAACTTTTTAGAAATCTTAATTGCAGTGGAAGCAATATATCCAATTCATCATGCCAATCTATACATGATATGGTATAAGGATAATATTAAACATGTTGGGCCCGAGCCCCGTACCCGAATCCCGAGGCGACCCCTGGGGCTGCGCCCCAACGAGCGACCCGAACTGTCGGACCCGATCCCAACATTCGCACAAATTCGGTTCGCGCATGCAATTCGTACATAATATCATACTCAATCATTTAGTCAAAATACCCCAAAACCCGGGGTCACATGCCATAATAATCTCAATATGCAATTTAACAAATATACTCAGCCATGTAATAAACAAATAACTCAAATTCCAAAATACATGGAACATGCTCCCTGCAGTCATGCTCAATGGGCCTACCAAAATACTAACTTAATATAATATAGTCTTTAGCTACGGCGGAGTCTTCGATGCCTGACAAGGATCAACCGAGGTCCTGAGTTGCACCTGAGGAGGGAAAAATAATAGGTTGAGCTACACAGCTCAGTGGCTAATATAGTTATAGCCATCGGCAATTAGAATAAAATCAAGCATATGTTTAAATATATATATTATACTAATATACTTGTACACGAAAATTTAGCAAGCACATGAATTTCAAATAACAAATACATTTAGTTTAGTTAATTCAATTCACATGGTATATCACAAGATGCAATTAATTCAATCATGCAATGCACAATACAATGGCTCGAGGGTCCATGGAACAAAAGGAAGAAACCAAAGTTTACATCCTGAACGAAATGAGTCCATTCGGAGCTCATAGGCCACAAGCGGGCAGCCGGGAGAAGGCTCTTGTC
>JANIPM010000006.1:36485035-36506219 GCA_027478405.1 Erythroxylum cassinoides
GTGAAACCAAGTAAGTTATGCTTTAAATATTATGGGTATTGTTAAAATGAAACTCGAATGATGAGAGATGTAGGATTAAGGACTTGATTTTGTGTGGGGTTGTGTGTGTCGTGGATGATGAAATATTTTTGTAAATGTCATGTTGTATCATTGTGAATGATCAGTAATGATGTATAATGTGTTATAGAGATGTTTTGGAAGTTAGATGTTGCGTTATGGAGTGACGACGAGTGCAGAAAATTAAGATAAATGGGTACATGTTTGATACCCTATTCTTGGGTTAAGGATCAATTATAGACCGTGATTTTTGATGTAATGGATATATTAAGTTAATTGGGTAGATAATGATGAGGAAATGTAATGGAAGAGATAATTTAGGTAGAAGATGAGTTGGATATAAAGTATTGAAAGTTTGAAATCTGGAAAATGTTCACTAAATATGCTTCAGTCTCTTAGCCATAACTTTTTCTCTAGTTGTCTAAACAAGATGATTTTTGATTTGGATTAACTTAGAGATATATGGTTATATTTTGTATGAAGACATCGAATTTCAATTTTGTCTTTAAGAGTCTCAAATTTTATCATGAAGTGAGAACTGGGTGCAGTACGTTGGAAGAGGAATGTAAAATTCGTGTTCTGACTTCGGGAGAAAATATGGATTGATCTAGATAGATTTTGACAAAATTGTCTTTTGGAAGTTGTAGATGATCTTTCCAGTTTTCCAACGGTATAAAATTTGTACATTTTGGACATCAAAGTCAAAAGTTATGATCCTTATAAGTGAAGACGTTCTGGAAAAAAAAGAGACCCAAAAAAATGAGATGCAAAAGTGAGATACAAAAGTGAGACGCAAAAAGTGAGACGCAAAAGTGAGACTCAAAAAGTGAGACGCAAAAGTAAGACGCAAAAATGATATGAAAAAATGAGACACAAGAAAATGAGACTCAAAAGGGAGACGCAAAAGTGAGACGCAAAAATGAGACGTAAGAAAATGAGATGCAAAAAAGAGATGCAAAAGTGAGATGCAAAAAGTGAGACGCAAGAAGTGAGACGATTGTTGTCATGGATATAGTTGTTTCTTTTGGTCATAACTTCCTCTCTAGACATCCAAATGACTTGATTCTTGAACCATTGGACTTATAAGACATTGATCTACATCTCTACAAAAAATCATAGCCCTCTGAATCAAATTGAGTAGATTAAGTGAAAAATTAGAACGGGTACAGTGAGGGTACTCCTAAATAGTATAAACTGGTGTTATTATACTGAACATACTTCAGTATTTTGATGATATTTTGATCTGTAGGATTCCCATTGAGGTAATTTTTGATTTGGAGTAAACTAGAAAAATAGAGCTACAAATATCATGAAGAAGATTAATCTCGATTCAGTTTCTAAGGTGTTCAATTTCTAGATGGAATTTGTATATAGTAAACGATTTTTGATTAAGAACAATCTGAAAATGTTTGAGATATATCTTCCATATTACTGAACCAAATTGAGTGATTTTGGTGTCAATAGAAAGATAAGACATAGAGGAACATTTTTCTAGAAGAGAGTATGACCAAATTACCTCAGTTTCATCTTCTGATTGTATGTGAACAGTAGACCCAAAAGGGTGTTTTGGAAAGTCTAAAAGTAAGCCAGTGAGAAATGAATTGTAATTTCAATAGTTCTAGTAAGGAATAAACCTAAGTGTTAGTTATACTTAGATGAGTTTTGGGTATAGGGATAGTGTTGTGAAGAATTTATGGAGTGATACCCAAGATTATCATGAACATGCATTGTATATAATTCATTTTGTACATGTGCATTATTGAATACTCTTAATGGTTAAATTGTGATATCGTGTATGTTATTTGTTATAGAGGAGCAACAAGAACGTCAACTTTCAGACGTTACCGGATCTTCCAGGCATTAGCTTCTGGAGCAACCTGTGAGTAACCTAGGCAGTTTCTCTTAATTATTATTTGCTTATAATTATGTTTTGAATACTGAATGAATGAGATTTGATTGTGGATTCCGAACAGAAGATCCGATGATTGTGTATTGTGATTGAGATATTGAAGTGTGGTTTGAATGTGAATATGGAGACCTATGTGCTTTATACTGTGATTGATTGTGTTACATGCATTCCATTCATGAATGTATAATCAGATAATGGAAGTTATGACTAGAGTAGCCAATGATCAGAGCTTCAAGTTCAACGAATAAAAAAAATGAGCCTCGAGCTTACAAGTGTTTCAGAGCTTCAGGCTCAACATGTAATGAGCCCTGTATCCTTATCAGATAAGGGATAGTTATTAATAAGCCTGGTATCCAAAATAGATACGGGACAGTTCAGGCTATCAGTCACAACAACCTAACAACTGGAAAAGAGTCCCACAATCATTGCGTATGCATTTGGATATGTATTTGAGTGATTGAACAGCATAATTTGCCTATGCTTAAGTGAAATTGTGAAATGTGATCAAATATGCAACAATGAGATTATATGTTATGTGAAATGATGTGCTGCATGAATTGAGTGAACCATCGATGATAGTTACCTCATTAAATTCACAAAACTCATCAAAGTTACAACGTTGTCTTTTCAAGATCGAGAGACAACTTTAGCTACCGAGGAGCTCTACTGCCATGTAGATTGTGAATTGACAAGAGAAGTCATGGCTCAAAGGTCGGTCAGCTGGAATTTTTGGGATAGATTAGATAGATTTTGTATCTTTTCCTCTTTCGCATAGTACTTTTGTATTAGGTTTTAAAGGTGTCCATATAGAAATTGTTGAAAGAAGCATTGTAGACATTGGGGTTTTATGCAATGAAATGAGGAAAAAATCGGGTTTTTTTTAAAATATTGTGATTTTCTATTGATGCATTATAAGTGATTAATGAAGCGATGCCATGTGAAGTGAGGGTAGAGAGTGAACGTAGCGTCCCTTTATCCTAGGCTATGTGTTGGAATGACCTGCGGGTGTCCTGGTGCGTATCCAAAGGCAAAGGGGCGCTATAAAAAATCCCTCAAAACGTGAAGTCTGCCAGCATCTACACGTCTACCTGACGCAGGCCATGATCATGACTCACATCTGAGCCTTCTATCATTATCGTGGTATGCAGGCTACGATCGTGGGCCAAACTTTTTGATTGCAAAACCAATTACTAATTTTACATTTAAAAACACAAGTATACGGATCGTTACTTGTAGTAAAAAGCATACAACGTCTCACAAAAATTATGCTTAGGCACCACTTAATTCAGGTTGTGCTTTGTTTAAGAATCAAATTTGAATAATCACTTAAATGTAAACTAAATCAAAACAAGCTAGCAACAATTGAATAATTCAATAGTGGAAATCCGAAGAGAGAATTAATCAAGTTATGGGAAAAGGGATTTGACCTATCATTAAAGTTAATCTAGCCTTTTATACGTTTATAAGGTGTCGATTCTAGACAATCGTAGGGTTGATTATTCTCTTTCGAGTTATAATCATTCCCTAAATTGTAAATCATAATCAAATTATGTACTTACGATCTCTCACTTCACAAATTATCCATAATTCTAATTAGTTCTAAATCTCTTTAATAAAAATCGGGGCTCACACAAGATCTCTCCTCATGAAATTACCGACTAGATTGATTAAGTGGTCAATTAGGTTGCCTAACTCTCATTAATCCAATATTCATTTTTATACAGTTTACTATCTTGGTTTATTACTAAAATATGCAAATACACCATTCAATCTCAACACCCAACTTAAGCAAACAAAAATCAACTAGATTAACATTAAAGATAAGTAAAATCCTAAAAGAAAAGTTAGAACATCGTGAACAACTCAAAATCCATATTCATACAACTCATCTCAATCTTACGCATTAAATGAATAAAAAGATAAATGGGAAGGAAACGAAACGAAAGTTGGATGATTCGGGAGAGCAGCGGTGCGAGAGATCACCTATTTCAAGAAACTTCAGCGTCAGAACCCTCCTCTTCTTTTTCTCTTTCTCTCTTCTTTCTCCCCTCTTTTTTGGGTTTTCAAATGTAGGCTGCTTCTAGGTTTCATCATTATCCTTTTATAGTATTTTCCAATTAAGGCAGCCTTAGTGTCTTTTTTAGGTCCAAAATGTCCCTTGAAAACTTAAATTTGAAAGTGACTTCGCGTCTATCTACACGCAGGCTATAATTCTACTTTCTATCATGATCGTGGCAGGTTCCCCACGATTGTGGCCCTATGCTTGAGTTTCTGTCACGATCGTGGTGTATTTGCCATAATCGTGGTCCTATGTTAGTGTTTCTGTCACAATCATGGCAAATTGTCCATGATCATGGCCATATGTTTTGGTCTGGTTCTCCTCTGAAACTCTTCCGAATGTCCTAAATTGAAGCTCAAAACATGTTCTCACCCAAATAACACGTAAAACACAAATATTTATGAACTAATACTTCTTAACCTAAACACACACTAAACGATCAAATTAAACACCAAACACATATCAAATTACCTATATAATATAATGCAATCTACACCTATCAAACCTGGAGCTTTTGTCACGATTATGGCCTGCATGCCACGATTGTGGGCCTGTATGGCTCGAGTTCCTTCTGAAACTCCTCTATTCTTCGATATTGACCTTGAAACACTAACAAACATATTAAGGTACCTTAAAAACATAATATGTGAGCTCAAAAACTTATACTAGCCCATAAACACTTCAAACTCAAATAATTAACAAACTAATACAATTCTAACCAAAACACATACTAAATGATTGAATTAATGGCTAAATACATATCAAACTATACCCTAAAATATGATACAACTTATACTTATCAAGAAGCATCGACTTCCATTACAAATTCCTTCAAAAAATTTGGAAGAGCCAACACGGGAGCTATTGTTAATGATTCCTTCAAAGTTTTGAATGCAACTATTGCTTCCTCTGTCTAACTAAACACATAATTTTTCAGGAAATTGGTAAAAGGTTTACTCGTCTACCCATGACCTCTAATAAATCACCTGTAATATCCAGATAAACCTAGGAATCCGCTGAGTTGTTTAATGTCTTTTGGTTACGACCAATTAGCTACTGCCTGAATTATATGTAGATACGTTGACAACACCATTGCTGCTGAAGATATGCCCCAAGTATTCAACTTGACCAACTCCAAAAGAGCATTTAGAAAGTTTCACATACAACTAGATGCATTAAATGTAATTTATAAGAACCAATATATATCAAGATGCCATGAAAAAAAACACAAGAATGAACTTTCGACAATAATTTTTGAAGATTTGATTCATTAAGCTCTGGAAGGTAACTGAGGCATTTGTTAACTCAAAAGGCATTATGGGAAATTCATAATGTCCTTCTTGGATACGAAAGACTGTTTTATAAGTTTCTTCTTCGTGTACCCAAATTTGATGGTAAACAGCTCTAAAATCTAACATGGAAAAAACTTGAGAGCCATTCAACACATCAGAGAGCTCTTCCAATGGAATGGGAAAATTATCTTTTATAGTGCATTGGTTTAGTGACTTGTAATCAACACAAATCGCCACGAGCCATTTTTCCTTTTTGATCAAAATTACAATCCTAAAAAAGAACTTACACTTTGCCTGATAATTCCTTGTTGCAATACATCATTCACCAACTCTCCTACAACGTGTTTTTGCACTCCAGAGTATCTGTAAGGCCTTAAATTTATTGCTTCTGCAACTTTCTTTAGTGGAATTCATTGATGGAGTCGAGATGGGGGTAATCCTCTTGATTCCTCGAAAACCACACTAAATTGTTTCAATAGCTCCTATAACTTCTTTGGAATCCATCCATGATCTCCTGACTTTGCGGCTAATAGTGAATACTGCTCTTCCTTCAGTTGATCCCTAACATAATCATCTTTATTCACAACCATAAAACAAAAGATCACATCCTTATCACCCCTGCCAACTTCTTAGGAAACTTAGTCAAGCTTTTGTGTCCTCTCAGTAATTCCACCAGTTCACCCTTTCAACAGAATTTCATTATTCCATTTTGATAATAGAACACAATTTCAAATACGACTCATGCCAAGCTAGTGCCTCACCATTTCAAATAAATCGTAGCCATACTCATGTTCAATTCTGTAGGAGTTGGATTCAATGTAAAATAACTGCTCACATTTAAACACCCATGCTCGCAAATTTTCTCCCTTGAATACTGGAATAGCACAATGCCCTCTATAGCAATCGTCACCATTTCCATTTTCTGGAACTCTCTGATCAGTACTTCCGCGTACGCCATGGTCGACATGCTCCTTTTGATACAACTGAGTATTCTACGCCTTTAAATCTTGCATGCTTCATTCATGCCTTACTTGCATCTGACTTCTGACTTCTTAAGCCTTCTTTCCATTCTTATCCTGGAGTACCTTCCGCCATTCAACAACAGTCCAAAATCAAGCTCTGATTTTTAACCGATAACTGTTGAATATCTAATCAGGAAGTTTGGGGATTACAAATAACCAAAGAAGAGAAGAGAGAAAGAGAAGTTGAAGAGAAGAAGAACCAAAGAGAGTGATAGAAAACCAGTACTGTATCTATTATTCGTCAAATGTTTCCCAACACCAACAGTTATAATGAGGACTGTAATAACCATTGGTGTTGGTAGCCAATTACAATGCAACATCGTTCTCGGCATTAACCAATATACAATATTACACTAACTCCTCTTCAGCTCACACACCACTATCACATCTCCTCTGCCACACGGGAAGGGAATCCCACTTTCTGTTGAGTCCCCGATTGCCCGAATCGCAGATTCTATCGTTTCTGCCTCATAAAACTGCCTGCCCACCGTTAGATCCCGGACGACATGGTACAAGGAAATAGACGCCATTGAAAGTATTGCTGTCTCTTGAGACTTCTTTAAAACAATCCACAAAAGAAATGATGAAAAGACAAGCAATAAGAAACTGAATAACGTCGGATTTCTTTGATTGGTTTGGTTTCCGAGCTCTAACCTGTAAACAATTTACGGAAACTTAACTTGCCATAAAATAAAATGAACGCTTTTCACTTTTTGGTTTATTGTTTGACTACGGGAATATGAGATTCTCCCATTCCTTTCTTCTCCCAAATTTCCCAGAATCCAATCACAATGAGAAGATCCGTTTTACAGAACAGGACAGCAAGAAGCAAAAATTTTGGTTTTCTTCTTTTATTTTTTAGCGGTAAACAAAGAGAAAATGGGTGTTGGTTCCCTAGTTTTCTTCGGAGAATATCAAGGAAAGCCAGAGAGTAAGATGGTGATATATGAGTATTAGAAGAATATACGTTGAAAGGGTCGGGTGGGAGAGTTATAAGAGAGAGCAGAGGAAGATCAAGAAAAGATGCAGAAACCCAGTTGACGAAGTATGGATGGAAGTATAGATGGAGAAGAGAGATGGCCATTGACGAAGAATAAGTCAAGTTGAGGCCCATCAAACGATATCAAGTGCTCCTCTTCTTGCTGAATTTAGCCTTTTGGTTTCACTTTCATCCATTATAATTTGTTTTCATGTACTTGTTTTGTTTCCACTGATACTCACTCCCTACAAAGGATCGATAATGTGACAATTTGATTATATTATGACAATAATTATGACTTTACATCTGAAAATGAAGCTGATAATCAAATAAGTCATCATGACAGATGAATGTGAACAAAAGGATTACTCGTCAAGAAGTGAAAATTCAACTCGTTTCATTTTATTTTTTTTTCCCCAATCCCATCGTACTCAATAGCCCTGGTGGAGAGAACAATGCCTAACAAGCTCAAGCTTACCCCTGCGTTGAAACAGTTGGTTCTGAAAACATCCAAAGCTTCACCTCCAGAAGAACATACAACTCTTGTGCTTCTCCAATGCTGTTGATCAAAGAGAAAAAAAGAAATCAGAGAAGACAAATAGCAGTTTCATGTAAGCGTAAAGCATACTTGCAGTTTACTCCCAATGTGGTAAAACCTAAAATACCTTCTTTTAGGTGTTAACTGTGTAGGGGGATAAAAAGAAAAAGGAGCACCAAAGGAAGTGCAATTTAAGATAAATGAAGTTCGTAATTGACCACAGGACTATTTTGAGAAGGCATATAACACCATGGTCTTATTCTTGTAGATGACTATTCAGGTTTAAGAATTATGGAATGACAATTGAAAAATGACTACTCGGGCGATCAACTAAATTCATTAAGCTGGTCAATCACTAGTAGATCCTTTATTAACCAAGCAACAAACCACCACTATTGTGATTGAATTCTTACTCGACAATCAGTTTGCGTAGCTGTAACTTTCCAGACATGGATATACTCCGAACCTGTCACAGATCAAGGTAGGTAAATGTAACCAAGGGGCTTGAATAGGCAAAAAAAAAGCATGGTTATAGTAATAGGAAAACTTGCATTACCTATGAGCTTGCTGTTCCTATCATATCCCTTCCGTCATCTTACAAACTCCTCACAACTGTCAGACTTCTCAATTAGTAAAGGAAAGATAAAATCTACAACACAAGAGAATAACTTCCGACAACTGATTCTCAAAGAAGCCGATTAAAAGAATTTATTGTGTGACCATCCAATAGACACACACTCCACGATAGCAATGGAAGAGAAAAAACTAATGAATACAGCAAATGATAAGAGTAATATAATTAATCTACACGGAAATTAATAGGAACTACTACCAATGCACAAGATAAAAATTGGAACTGTAACAAAAAGGATTTGATCCTTATTATGCTACTGTAAGGTAAAGCGTACAGTAGAATACAAGCACAATGTTGACTATTGCAATCTGCAGAGAACAAAAGCTAAAACCAAGAAGATAGCTTCCAATCAAATAGGCATTGAGCATTTTTTTTGAGAATGCCCTAACAAATGGCAACGACCACATTGAACAACTCTCTTTGGGCGCTTGAGATTCTCAACACGAAGAAGTTTCTTTTTTGGTCTCCCAGGTGGCCGTCGTGTTTTGGGAGGTCTTATAATAATATCAACTTTTGCACCCGCACCTTCAGTTCCCTCCCCTAATTCTTTCCATAGGCTCTTATCTGGAATGAGATTAATCATTTGCAAGTAAGTCTCCCTGTAACTTGCAACAGTAAAACAAGGCTCAGCAAACAGATGGGCATTTTGCCCACAAGAAATCAAAGCAGCAGCAGCATGTGCACAAGGTAAACCATAAATCTGCCAGCGACGACATGAACACACACGACTTCTAATGTCCACTATATTTGTCCGCTCAGTGGATACAATCTCAAACTCAACTTCATTTGCGCGAAGTACTTGATAGCAACGAGCATCAGCAATCGCCTCCGAAATTCGCTTCTCGGCTGATGGCACAAGGATTGAGTTCCACCTCATGCCTAAGTCACGGCGATTCTCAATCCAAGTAGTCAGCTGATGTCGAATATGCTCCATCATTTGCACAATTGGAAGCTCATGGCATTCAAGAGCCCAAGTATACAACAACTCCGTGACCCCCAGGGTAAAATGGCCATATCTTACACCCTCAAAATAAGCTACAGCCCACAGTTGGGGAGGGAACTGTTGAAACCACGACATAACATCCTGTGAAATCTCTACCATCTCAGAAATCTTGCTTTCAAATTCAGCGGCAGTAAGGGCATAAACTGCATTCCAGAAAATATTGACCAATTTTGTGTTTTTAAAAGTATCACGGAAGTTTTCACTAACATAACGTAAACAAAATCCATGGAAAGCACTGGGAAAGTGTGTTTCCACAGCCTCTACAATACCCCTTTGTCTTTCAGACAGTATAGTAAGTCTAGGCATGTTTTCAGTATTTACTCCAAGAAGCTTCCGCAACTCCGACATGAACCACATCCAATTTTCATCACTTTCCACATCAACAATGGCAATAGCCAGGGGGAATAATGCATCATCAGCATCAACAGCTGCAGCACAAAGCAAAGAGCCCAAGTATTTTCCTTTAAGATGAGCTTTGTCAAGTTCCAAAAGTGGCCTACATGCATTTATGAAACCATATATACACGCACGATAAGAAACAAAGAGGCGCTGGAAACAATTTTCTTGTCCAGTTGCAAAAACTGAAGCAATGCTTCCTGGATTTGTCTTCCTTATCTGCTCACAGTATGCAGGGAGGAGGCGAAATCCTTCTTCAAAAGTCCCATGAAGTGCAGCCATGCTGCGCTCCTTCCCACGCCAAGCCTGCATATATGAGACAGCAACCCCATGCTGGTCACGGATATCTTGCAGTATTTCTTTAGGCTTGTATTGTGGATTATCTCGTATGCGTGCTTCTACAGATCTAGCAACCCAACCAACAGATGCTTGTTGATGGTGGAGGTTGCGGACTCCTTCACATGTATGCTCTCCATGCAACGTTCTAACAGAAAACGTTGGAACTCCAGGACATTTTGCAACATGGATACGCCAAGGACATCCTTCTTTGGAACATTTGGCTATAAATCGGCTTCGATCAGATTTTACTATCCGAAGATCAAAATGTAATGCTATAGCAATATCTTTTAATGTTCTCCTGCAAGTCTCAACATCAGGAAATTCTTGCCCAATAGTCAACGTATGATCCGTCAAGGCAAAAGAAGATGCATCAAGCATAGCTAAGGTATGATCAGCCATAAATATAGTGAATGGAGGAGTTGCAGCTTTATGTGATTTACAGGCTTCCCTGTGTGCTGCATAAGATATTTTTACATACTGCCAACATATAAACCGTGTTGTCAGACATTAATAGTGCAAGAAAGGAAAGAAAATAAAATCAGAAACGAGAATAATATGTACCAGGAATACAAGTGTCACTTAATTGGAAAACAATTTTGGATGAACATGAGCATTGCAACCAGAGCAGTGAAATGCAAAAGAATTCATCCAAATAAGATAAGCCTCTAATTTCCAAAGTTAAACAATTAACTTCTCAGTTTATGCACTTCCAAATATGAGCATGCTTACATATATGACCATCTACATATGTTTACATATATGCACATATGACTTATGATCAAATAATCCAATCTTGCAGCACCACGATAAAGACTATCAGCTCTAACTATATGACAACAAGGACTTCGGGCTTTCAAGGCATTGTCAAGATATGTTTTTCAATCCCGTGTAATACATCCAGTAGAACATGCAGAAGCAATCTAGTCGTGTTGCATACCCCATTGATGTACAGTTCTTTGATACAAGCAACACGAAAGACTAGACCTAAGATGACGCTTCATTCTCATAATTGTATCCTCTCTGTAAAGGATAAGAGTTGCAACTTTTCAAACTGCAAGTTGAAAAATGAATCCTGAGTCCTCTTAAAACTCCCTTTTCTTCATCTTCCTTTCATTGTAATCTTCTACTACTTAATCCTGAGTCCTCTTAAAACTCCCCTTTTCTCATCTTCCTTTCATTGTAATCTTCTACTATTTTATCTCTTTTCTCATCTTTGCCTGCATGTTATGTTCATATGTGAAACTGTCAGAAGAATTAATTTGGCTCAGGAAGTCAATTCCTATAACTGAATAAAACCAAGTCTGAACGTGCCTTTTCAAATTCTTGTTCTTTTCTTATAATCTTTATCCTCTCAAATTATAAGCGTTATATTTTTCTCTAACAGTTTAAAAGCTGGGTCTGTTGCCTAGGAAAACAATTCTTTGTTTAGCAAAATAACCACTGTGAATAAAGCAACCGTGCTACCTAATTGCAAGAAAATTGATATTCTAAAAGGAATTTGTCCTGAAAACCTGCACTGTCATTACCCAACTGCATTTCTCCACGCTATCAAATAGCAATTTTCCTCCCAATACGTGCCTATATTCCTCCAAATTTGAGTACCAATGCTAACATACCCATGTTTCACTATATTTTCTTAGGAACCCCATATGGGAAATGAAATTCCATGATCAAAAGCATCACAAATCAAGCTGGTAGACTAAAATATAAAACCCCACATCATAAAGACATCAGCATGAGTGAAGGCAATTAATCTCAAGAATTAAAGATGTTAGACAACTCGCCTTAGAACTCATCGATGATGACAATTTCTAGAGAACATTCAAACTCAGAGACAAAATGATTCCAAGCATCTACTTCTAAAATTCTTACTAATTGAATAAACATACATCACATATGTCTTGTCTGGGATTCGACTTCCAAATATTTTGATGGACATAGGCAAGGGAAACAAGCCTATGAAACATCTGAGGAGTGCAAGACCAATCAGAACAAAGTTGTGATAGAATGCCAAGGCATATGCTTGATGTCATTCATGTGACTGATGAGATGGTAGGCTCCACATGTAGGTCCTACGGAAAAATGTGATCACTGGTCTCAATAGTAGTGTAAGAATCATCAAGGTTGTTGAAAGAGTTAAAGAAATTGAAAGAAGTTCATCCCAAACAAAAGGGACTAAACTAGTTCGTAGTGATATACCACCTCCAACAATAGCACAATCACGGATAAATGGTTTTCAGAATCCATCAATTATATAAGGTTTTGGAATGAGGTTTATAATTTTAACTTTTGAATGTGCCTTACAAGCTACTCGTCCTCTAGTTGTCTGCCTCAATCTTTACACTGCAAACCTCAAGAGAAAATATTAGAATCTTAGCAAATATGTATCTTGAATAAGTCAATCAAACTTATATTGTGTATAGAGGAGAATACAATTGCTATCTTTTGGCTTGTTAGAAGGTAGTAGAGAATGGCTTTGAGAAAAATGATAAATCTTAGAACTTAAATTTTAATTTAGTAGCCAAGGACATTGGGACCCTAATGCAAGGTCTGTGAATGGGTTGTCTTAATCCTAATTCATCACATATAGTATTAATATATACTATAATACAGCACTAGTGGTTATGTAAATAAGGGACCAAATTATCCTCATATTTAACACTCCCATGCTCAAGGTTGAGCATATATATGATCTATAACCAACTGAACACAAGGATATGTGTTTTGTCCTTTCATGATAAACCGGATTCGATGAATACACAATTTCACTTGGTTTACATACTAGCATCATAGGTTTTGGTAAGGAGATGACACAGCACTAACTATTCACATGCGCCACTTGACATGGATCTATATTCGTCCTCTGCATTAGACCACACAACTATATTTTGCTTCTTATTTTTCCATGAAATCAAGTTTCCTCCAACAAATATAGATCCATGTATGGAGTCATATTTAATAGCCATAACTCGTAAGTCATTCTAATTTTCTTTCTAGTATAATTGCATCCTTTGTATTTGGGATGTGTAAGAAATAAAGAGGCTCGTATTTCTTGATTATTTTATTGTACAATAGTAGTAAGGCTATATATACATATTTACAAGATTAAATTAGGAAATGTAATCCCTATAATCAAGGGATTATAATCCATATAATGAAGATATAATGAAGACTAGAATCAATGAAATTAATGCTCAATATGTAACACACCCCGTCATGTTGGAGCACAGATATTAATCATGCTCAACTTGTTTCAAAATGAAATTGATTTGAGTACATTTTAGGGCCTTTGTGAAGATATCTTTGAGTTGCTCTCCAATTTTGGCATATTTTGAAGAAATCAAGTTGTGTTGAACTTTTTCACGAATGAAGCAGCAATTAATTTCAATGTCTTTGGTCCTTTCATGAAACACTGGATTAGAAGCAATATGTAGAGTAGCCTGATTATTGCACCATAGTTTTGTTGGTATTGAGGTTTTAAAACCAATTTTGTATAATAGTTGATATATCCACATTATATCACGTTGCTTCTGCCACAGGTCTATATTTAGATTTCGCATGGATCTAGATACAACATTTTGTTTCTTACTTTTCCATAAGACTAAGTTTCCTCCCACAAAGACACAATAGTCAGTCATAGATTTTCAATCGATCTTAGAACCTGCCCAATCTGCATCCGAAAAGCATTCAATGTGAGTGTGTCCATGATTTTTGTATAGTATCCCTAGTCCAAGAGTTCCCTTTAAGTAGCATAAGACTTGTTCTACGGCCGCCCAATGATGAATAGTTGGAGAAGTCATGAATTAACTTACAATGCTAACAGAATATGTAATATTTGAGCAAGTTACTCTAAAGATAGTTTAATTTTTTATCAATCTTGTTTAATTTTTTATCAATCTTCTATATTTTTCAGGTTCTGAAAGCAAATCTCTGTCTTTGGTCAATTGTACAATGCATCGCTTAGCTCCTAGCTTTCCTGTTTTAGCTAATAGATTAAGTACATATTTTCTTTGGGACAGGAAAATGCCTTTCTTACTTCTCGTTACTTCTACTTCCAGAAAATATTTCAAAGCTCCTAGATCCTTCGTGTGCAACTAATAGTGAAGAAAGGATTTTAATGATGAAATGCCCATAAAGTAACTTTGTGTAACGACGATATCATCCACATACACAACAAGGAGAATAATCTCAAGTTTAGATCGTTTATGACTGAGTGATGATATTTGCTCTTAGTCAATCCAAAAATTTATATGGCTTGACTAAATTTTCCAAACTAGGCACATGGACTTTGTTTCAAACCATACAATAGCTTGTGAAAACAACAAACTTTTCCATACTCCCCTTAAGCAACAAACCCAAGTGGTTGATCCATATACACTTCCTCTTGGAGGTCACAATGTAAGAAATGAATAGATGGAGAGATGTTAGTTTAGCAACAAGTGAGAAAGTATTAGCATAATCCACACTATAGGTTTAAGCATAGCTTTTAGCGACAAGTCATGTTTTAAGACGAACCATTGATCCATTAGAGTTGACTTTAATTTCAAAAAACGCATTTGCTTCCAATCTCTTTCCAATAGGTAAGTTTACCAAATTCTACTTACCATTAGCCTCTAAAGCATTCATCTCCTTTATCATAGCATTATGCCAACTAGGATGAGCTAAAGTTTCTCGAATAGTTTTCAGGAGAGACACGGAATCAAGACATGCTTGGACGTGCCGGTGAGTGGGACTATGGCCGATAGTGGTGACCCTACATGTGACTCACGCACAACTCTTTTGGTGGTCAAATTTCCAAGGTTGGCTTCCAATTATCATAAGAAGTTGGCAATGGTAGTAGGTATGTCACGAATGAAAGCTCTAGAAAGCTTCAGTCAACAAAGAAGGTTATAGTCAGATGTCGTTGAGTCAATGAATTCTCTTATTCCATAATTTATGCAAGTCTTGTGCCGAACATCATTTCTTACTAGCTAGCGTCCAACCTTTTGATTCAATAATGGCTTCTCCATCCTTGTCGTTGACTTCTTCTCTACCCTCTCCCAATACGATGTCTTCTTAAGTTTCAGGGGCAAAGACACTCGTTGTAATTTCACCCGCCATCTCTATGTTGCTTTGTGTCAAAAGGGTCTCGAAACCTTCATCGATGATGAACTTAGTAGAGGAGAAGAAATTGCTCACTCACTTCTCCAAGCAATTCAAGATTCCAATATCGCTCCCTTGGCAGAACTAAGACAGACTTCTGCTCACTTGGCCAGAAAACTAAACACTCAAAAACCTAAACTAGGCTCTGATTCCATGTAAGAAAGAAATAGGTTTGTATTTATTGACTATTTCACTGTATAGTAGTAAGCCTATATATACACAGTTACAAGATCAAATTAGGGAATGTAATACCTATGATCAAGGGATTATAATCCCTTTAATGAAGACTAGAATCAATGACATCAATGCTCAATATATAACATGCTGCAGTCCTTCACAGTATGGAAAAGGATAAGAGAATGCAAAAAAGCGAGAGAAGAAAAATGTCCCTTAAAGGGGAGGGACTTATGAATAAGTTTATTTACACTCCTACGGAAGAAGAAGTGCTTTTACTTAAAGCTATGTTCAAACAAACGCTTAAGGAGCAAAACAATTCAGAAAGTGCAAATAGGAAAGAAAAATTACAGAGACCGATAACAGCAACAAACGCAAGAAGCAGACGAAAAAGTTGAGATATTTGAACCTTCTAATTTGCTGGAAATTTCCGCACACTTTGAGACTTGAGAAGAAAATCCCAAACCCCACTTGACATTTGGAGAAGAACTTGAGGGAAATATGCAGAGGACTTGAGAAACCCACAACCAGGGATCACTTGTGCAATGGACAACCTAACAGGCAAATGGAAAATGAAAATGCTGATAAGGCCGCAAACAGTTAAGCGATGTTGAGCTGAAGAGCTTTAATTAAAAAGAAAGAGAGTAGAGAAAGATAGGTTCTGATAAAATTAAAGACAAAAAGTGCTTTCAGTCGTAGCAACAGGAAAGAACAGTGAATAGCAAGTTAATGTTTGATGAAATTTGAGGAAGAACCTTTTTGTGGATTTGTAAAATACAAAATCTACAACCGTACCGAATTGGGCAATGCAGAATACAAAGATGATGATGTCGATGATGATCGCGATGAGCGGGTGAGTCACGTGCGCTTGTTGGGTAAATTGGGCTCACATCACAACACACAGTAGTTGGCTTGTTCATTCTAATTTACAAAACAAATGCATAATTCCTCTACTCGGATATTTAAATTTTAAATATTTTATTTATACAAATCTTCCAATAATTCATATATGTAAGGGCTGAATATATTGTTCTAATCTTACTTTTGCCTTAAAATGATTTCTTTTGATATATATACTGACTTCAAACGACTTCATATTGGGACGAAAATAAAGTTGAAACAGGAAATCTAAACTTGTATGTATACATTAAAATACTAATTTTGAAAAATAAGAAATAAATTCTTTTACTTGACTAAATAAATATACATTTATGTAAAATCAAATATATTTAATACATATAAAAGATACTCTTTTTATAGGTTTCAGTATTCCGTAAGTCTTTTTTTCTTTTGTAATTTGTATTCCGTGAGTCTTTCTTTTAATTACTTGTAGTTTATGGTTACTTTACTTTACTTTTATGCTATCACTCAAAATACTTAAATATCATTTGGTGAATTAAAATGATGAAAAGTAAAGAGATTTTCAAAATTATTGATATTTTAAATGAATATGTATATAACTTTGATTTCTTAATAATTTATTATAATTAAACTAGCAGTAGTCGTGTATTAAAAATTTAAATGACTTTCTTATTTTTATTTTAATATCATTGATTTGTTCTAATTTAAAATTTTGTTTTTGGTTTTTATATAAAAATAAATAATTTATTTCATATTTCACTTAAACCGAAAATATCAAACCATGTATCTTAACTGGACAAATTTTAAGTTTGACATTATAGTCCACTTAAACATAATAATTTAAATTATTGTTAGTTGAATCTTATAAAGTTAAGTGCAAAATAAATTCTATCTGTTGAACTAACTTAAAACGTAAAATTTCAAATTGATAAATTTTGTCTGAAAATTTTATGATAATTTTTGAATAAAAGAAAATTGGGATTTAAGCTCTAAATGAGGATAACAAGAGTTTGGGGGGAAAAAAAAGGTAGCTTGTTTGTAAATAGAGAAAATGATAAGATTTCATGAGTAAAATAATGAAAGTCAAATCAAGAGAGAAAACCAAATAAAAAACCTAGAGTTGAAATTAAAAAAATAGATAAGAGAGAGATACAAGTTAGAACACAACTAAATAAAAGAGTTCAATATAAAGGAAAACGTAGATGGAAATGTAAAATAAAAGAAAGACTTGTTGAGCAAGTTTTATATATAATAAAACTTTTGATATTGTAAGTATATAGATCTTATCTTGTAGTATTAAAGGTGTTGGCCCCTCAGATTTTTTCTCTAGTTAAGCTTAATTTAAATAAATTATGAGGTTTTGATGGATTTAATTTTTGGAGTTATTATTATGTTAATGTTAGTAAAATTATATGACAAAGGTTAGTTGAATTAAAGTGTTAAAATAGTAAGATTGCAGGAAGTGCATTTTTGGAAGACCACTTAAGGTTAAAAGAACCTAAGCTTATATGAAAGGGCAAATTGGACATTTCTTAATCATTAATGGCATAATTGGAAGAAAAGGTGTTGGCTTGCTTTTAAATGAAGAAGAAAAAACGAAAATAGAAGAGAGGAGAAGAGAGTTTTGGTGGAGAAGAGAGAAAGGAAAGAAAGCTAAGCTAAGTTTTGATTTTTTTTTTAGTCTTAAATAGTAATTTTGAAGTTGTTCAAGAAGGAAAAAAGGAAGAGAAGGATTAGAGCTTACATTAGAGCCAACAATCTCACTATTGGTAAAAATTCAAGGTAAGGTTATATTTAATGTTTTGGATTTTTGAAAGGGTCTTGGTTCATAAAGCTTAAGAAATATATAGGTTTAAGAATTATATGACCAATTCTAGTGAATATGTCATGTGGGTTCTCCAATTTGAATCCCTATTGAATGAGAATTTTGTCTTTGATAAATGGGGATCAAAGGAGGCAAGATGAATAAAAGTTAAGGAAAGTTGCAAGTAAAGAAATCAAGGTGGGTTACGGTTTTATAATTAAGTAATAAACCATTAATGTTTTCTTTTAAATGATGGAAATAATGATTTCAACTATTTCATGAACGTACTTTATGACTCTTTGAAAGCTTTGAGAGTGTGTTATGTATTTGGTATGAGCATATTGTGTTGATGAATTATGAAAAGATTTTGCAAATGATTTTTAAAAGATACTATGTTTGAAAAATTAAATTTCGAAAATGTGCCATTTTGGGCAACAAGTTTACAAGTTATGAAAGACATGTTATGTGAATTTGGTTTGGTCTATTCTGTATGTCAAGTGCACTTTGAATGCATGGAGCTCCTTCATGGACTCCCTCATATTTACGACTACATAAAACCATTATGTGGGATTGTGTTAGGTCGTTCTGTTCACGACTACACAGACCCATTTCATGAAAATGTGTTAGTTCCTTTTGTTTATAGACCTTCCAAACCATTTTGATGTGCTTATGTGCTCATGATATGTTGACAAGATGGATGCATACCTGATTTGCATTATTGAGAATTTGAGAAATATGTGCTTTGCAAATTCAATGTGAATTTTTGTTACAATGGAAATAAGTATTTAAATGGTTTTGCTTATTACTGGTTATAAAATTGTTACCTACGAGCTTTTAAGCTCATCCCCTTTTCGTCCCATCTTCAGTGAAGAAAATGATATCGAGTAATTAAGAGTCGAGAGGTCATTCTACTTTTGTAATGTTTATTATAAATTAA
Source organism: Erythroxylum cassinoides (assembly GCA_027478405.1). Classification (NCBI taxonomy): domain Eukaryota; kingdom Viridiplantae; phylum Streptophyta; class Magnoliopsida; order Malpighiales; family Erythroxylaceae; genus Erythroxylum; species Erythroxylum cassinoides. The sequence continues at coordinate 36,504,182 of JANIPM010000006.1, forward strand.
GTTAGATTTTGTAAAAGCAAGATTTTAGATGCATATTGGATTTAGTATCTTTTGTATTTTGGATTTTGATATCGATAATATAATGTGGCTTGGAATACCATTAAAGCTTTGTAAACTCCTATTTTTGTTGTTAATGAAATATGAATTGTGTATGGATGTTGTTGAGTTGGAGTTAGATATACTTGAAGAAGTTATCCACTTGACTTGATGAAGTTTCAACATGAATTGTTGTAGCTTATAAGTGAGATGTTATGGATCAGAAAAATAGACACTATGAATGATGAGATGTAGTTGAATGTGATGAGTACAACGAGTAGAGATTAATAATATTGGTAGTTTAATTGTCATGTTCATAATATTCCAAGTTGTACATTGCAAATTTCAAGTTTTTCATAAGGGTCAAATTGGGTTTCTGACTTCGGTAGAAAATCTGGATTGATCTAAGTTGAATTAGTCAAAGTTGTCTTCTTAAAAGTTGTAGCTTATCTTTCTAGCTTTCCATTGATATAAAGTATGAAATTTTTTGACATTGAAGTTGGTAGATATGATCATTAGAAATTTGTGATGCTATTTAAGAAGGACATTCAGGACAGTTATATTGTTTTGAAATTTTGACCTTTATAGAGGCAGAAATTATTTTAAAAGTATTCATGAAAGTTGTAGGTCTAAAAGTCATCTTCGAAACGGTATTTGAATGACTTTAATCCAATATTTGTAGTGAAATTTATGTTCTTTTTATCAATATAGGTCGGAAGAAGAAAAGCAGGAAGGGATAAGTTACGATCGTGACTCTGTGGGCATTGCGCGAAAGTTGCGATCGCACATTGCGGCCACGCACAATGCATGATTGCGACCAATGCACGATTGCAACCCACTGATCCACCTAAACCTGAACATATTTCACTCTTTTGACCATAATTTTGTCGTCTGACTCCAAATAACTTAATTTTTTAAGCATTGGATTCCTAACACATTCCTCTATGTCTTCACAAAAATTTATAGTTTTTGGTTTTGATTTGAAAAAGATTAATTGAATCAAAGTAAGGGTATCAATTGGAAGAGCATGAACTGGATGTTTTACTAAACATGCTTCAGTATTTTGCTGATATATTGACCTACAGAGCTCCAAATGAGATGAGGATTATTTCTAAATAAACTAGAGACATAGAGCTATAACTCCTATGAAGAGATTAAATTTTAATTCACACTCTAAGACTTTAAATGTTTGGATGGAATTTGAGTATAGTGTACTATTTCAGTTTAATAATAGTCCAAAAATGTGTGGTCTATAACTTTTATATTTTTCACCAAATTAAATGATTTTGGTGTCATTAGAAACTTAATACAATGGGGAACAAATGTTCTGAAGAAGCCAACTTGAAATTCTGATATGAGGTTTCCTAAAATATATTCAAAAATAGGAGAAATGAGTTCGTTTTTTTATGTTTAACTAATATGGGCACGCCACCCATGTGGGATGATGGCTAATGAGGGTTTATTGAAACTACCCTACAAGGTAATCCGCACGCTCAAGTCTTATGGTATTCTCACAAGGGTTGGGCTCCAGAAATGATGCCCAATAGTTGGGCTCCAGGCTCTATTTGTAATCTGTAGAAAATAGAAACTAAACACACAAAAGTATTTTGCTCAAAGTGGCGATGTTAGTCTCTAAAAGTTAAGAATATGAGATGAAATAAACTTGAAGCTTAGAAGAGAGTATTGAATCATTTTGGTTGAGAGCACTAAACAAGTAGGTTCCAAAGTATTTCAAGAAAAATTCTAGAGTAGAAGATATTTTAGAATCTTGAGAAGATTTCCTTCTTATACCTACTCTTGAAAACTTACTGTTTATAACTTACCGTTATTATTTACTTAAAAACTTACGACTTTTTATCTTCTTCTTGTATGAATCGTCTGGGTCATGACGTGCCAGACGAATGGTCATTCAACATTACCATATTTAAGTTCTGTCTAATTTCATTGAATTTATCTTCACACAAAGGTTTAGTGAAGATATCCACCCATTTTTGATTCGTCT
>JANIPM010000006.1:36514290-36525364 GCA_027478405.1 Erythroxylum cassinoides
CAGAAATTTGGGCGCCCTCGCCGCGGCGTGTGATCGCTCGCCGCGGCGAACCTCCTCTTCTTCGTCGCGGCGTGCGCCTTGCGCTTGACGCGACGAAACCTATCCTCGCTAGCCGTGACGCGCGTTCCGCGCTCGTCGCGGCGTGCGGGACCAATTTGCTCGCCGCGGCATGTTCTTCGCACACGTCGTGGCGTGCAAACCAGCAACGCCCAAAAACCCAGAAATTTTCCAGATTCCTACTACTAAACACTTCCAATCCGATTTCTTCCTTCTCAAAACACTCCCAAACAACTCAATAAATATCAAACAACTAATTCCTAAACTCTATTTCATCAAACAACCATTATCCCTAAATTATCAACACGAAATCAAGCAAAACTCATCAACGAAAACCCTATCACATTCAACTCCTCAAATAACCAAATCAATCATCAATAACTTCAAGAAATCAACAGATCAAGCGATTTAAGGCAAGAAAGAAGAAAACTTACTTGATAAAAGCCTCCAAAACTTCAAAGATCACACCAACCCTAGCTCATCGACATCCACGGCAATCATCCATACTCAAACCCATTTTCATCTTCTTCAATCCCAAACCAAAGGGAAAAATGATCAAGGCAAAGGAAAGGAACAATTGGCGTGAAGGAAATCTAGTAGCAAATCCAAGAAGAGATCCACGATGGAGGAAAGCAATTCTTCTCTCAAAACCCAAAAGCTTCGTGGAAGGCAACAATTTTGAAGGTTAGGGTTTAAATACAAAGGAAAATAAGGCTTGTTTGGAAAATGAAATTGCCACAAGACCAATCCGAACAACCTCAATCCAATTTCTGATTCTAATTTCTCCCGAATTCCAATGGCTCAAAACCCTAATTCCTCAAATCAAATTTCTAATCTTTCTATGCCATCGAATAATCAATTTCAGAACTGGAAATCCAATTAATCAGTCAATAGGTTAATTTTTCGGTCCGGGCCTATTACTCCAAAAATTTCCATAATTCCTTAAAATTAGAAAACTCATGATCGTATAATCCAATTTCATATTTCAAACTCCTAAATCTCATTTCTCACTCCAATTAAATTTTCAACGCTCAAATGACCTAATTATCTCCAAATTACTAATTTATCCAAATCAAGCTGGAATATGTCATACATGTATGTACGTTCATATGCTAGTGCAATAATTACCCAATTACCAAATTATACATAACTAAATAATGCATGCACATGCCAATTATGAATGCACTCTCACTGTACTCATCCCATCGGTGACGGGATGTTACAACCTACTTCTTCGATTGCCTCCCAAGTGGTACTTATTTCACATTAGTAGTTTGACATAGTATACCTTCTGCCCTTAATCTAGGTCTATTATGAGTGGTTTGTTGCCACCTTTTTCTCCATATGACAATTTAGTAGCCTGTAAATAAGCTGCATGTTGCAAGATAATAAAAAGGGAAAAATTGATAAAATTAAGAAAACCAATTAAGTTCAGTAATGGCCTTTTTAGTAATAAACTATCAATAAAATAGGAAATAATGAAACTCCTTAAATCATCAATCGAATCCCAAATTTTGTCTTGTAAGAAGGTGATCTGCTTTTCTTCTTCAATCAACCTTGTCCCCTTCTTCTACTTCTACTTCTAGGAATAGAGACGTCCTTATATTCTTCTAGATCTATGTCCTCTATCATCCACTCCTCTTCCTATTCTTCATCCTTTAAAGATTTAACTACATCAATTTGCATGAATGAGCTGTGCCCCTTCAGATTATTAATACCTTATTCATATTGAGTTCCACTTATTCATCACCAATTCGAAGGATAAGGTTGCCTTTATTATGGACATCCACCAAAGCTCTTGCTATGTTTAAAAAGGGTCTACCAAGAATTAGTTGAAAGTTTTTATCGTCTTCAAAGTTTAGAATGATGAAATCCATAGGCATTATACTTATCCACTTTTATAGGTGCATCCTCCACCATGCCAATCGGTTTCTCTATCGATTAATCCGCTAAGTAAATAAGCATGGAAGTTGGCTTTACATCTCCTAGCCCAAATTTCATAAAAATTGGCAAAGGCATAATATTAATACTTACACCTAAATTACATAAACATTTCAAAAACTCTAAATTACCAACTACACAAGGTATGGTAAAACCCTAGATCTATCAACTGTGAGGGATGTGCTTGGTAATTATGGTGCTGCAACTTTCTGTTATGGACATTGTTTGATTATCATCCTAAGTCCACTTGTTTGATAAAATGGTTTTAAGAAATTTCACATACTGACGTATGCTCTCCAAAGTTTTCATAAAGTTCAAGGTAATTTGCAATTTTTTCAACTTTTCCATGAACTTTGTAAATTTTGAATCCAATTTGTTCTTCTGAAGTCTTTATGGAAATGGTATTTTTGGTGGATATAGAGGAGGAAGAACATAAGAAGGATCCTTATTCTTATCTTCTTGCTTTTTCTTCTTCTCTTGGTTTTCTACAAGGTGGAGTTCATCTTGATTATATGTTGGTTCTTGTAGCTCTTTCTCACTTCTAAATGTGATAGCCTGAAATTTCTCCTTTAGATTTACTTTTATATTGCTCGAAAGGCTTCCCACACTTCTTGTAGAAGAAGCATGAGTTTTTGCTACTTGCTTGAATTTCCCTTCTAGACTCATCAGGGCCTCTTTTGTACTCATGAACTTGTCGATAAGCTTGTCCAATTTTGAATCATTTACACTGGACTTGTCTTGTTGAAATCCTGGTAGGCCTTAAGTTGTTATTTGAGTCCCTACATTATTAAATCAAAAAAGATTTGGGTGGTTCTGCCAACCTGTATTATACGAGTTTGAATAAGGATTGTTACCTTCCTTATCACATTGTGCTCTTATAAAGTTATATTGCTGCACGTTGTTGTTTTCACTAGGAAGCAATCAGCTGTGATATGGCTCTTTTGTCTGCATAGCTTGCACCATTGCTGAATTGCTTTGAGCAAAGAGAAAGAGGTGGCTATTAGGATATTCAATTGTTGGGTTAGGTTGGCAATCTCAGCCTACAATTGTTGCCCCCCAAAAAAGTTTTTCTTGGTGAATAAGCATGATTTAAATAATTTTGAGGTTTTGATAGATTAAAATTTTTGGAGTTAATTATTATGTCAAGGTTAGTAAGATTTTATTGCATGGATTAATGAAATTAAAGTGTAAAGGTTATAAGAATGTTGAAGGGTATTTTTGACAAGACACTTAAGGTTAAAAGAACATAAGCCTATAAGGAAGGCTAAAATGGACTTTTTGGGCTCATTAATGGTAGAAATGTAAGAAAGAAATGTAGTCTTGCATTTAAGAGAAGGAAAAACGTGAATTGAGAGAGAAGAATAGAAAATAGGAAAGAAAGAGAAGAGAATTTCTATGGTTGAGAGAAAAGAAGAGAGTTGAGCTAGGGTTTCATCATTTCTTAATCTTGAGAGAGATTTTGAAGTAGTTCAAGAAGAGAAAAAGGTAGAGGAAGAGAAGAGCTTCCATTTGAGCCAAGGATCTCTTCATTTGGTGAAGAATCAAGGTAAGATCATTTGGAATCTTTTGGATTTCTAGAAGGGGTTTAGTTTATGGAGTTTAGAAAATGTATGGGTTTAAGTATTCTAGGATCAATTTTAGTGAATATGTTTTATGGGTTCTCCAATTTGAATTCCTATTAAATGGTAATTTTGTCTTTGATAAAGGGGATCAAGAGGAGCAAGAGTAGAGGCATTTTGAGCAAGTCTTTAAGCAAGGAAATCAAAGTGGGTACATGTTTATAATAGAGTAAATAAGCCACTAATATTTTCTTTGAATAAAAAGTTTAAATGTTTTCAATTGCATCATAAGTGTTGCATTTATTGCTTTTGAATGATTTGAGAAATTGCAATATGTTGTTATGTGAGTTGTGTGACGATTTATGAAAAGACTTTGAATGTGATGTTTGAAAAGATAACATGTTTATGAAATCATGTTTTTGAAATATCTCATGTTTATGAAAAATCAAGTTTCGAAAATGTGCCATTTTAGGCAACAAGTTTACAAGTAAGGAATTACATGTTATGTGGGTTTATGGTGGTCCCCTAAGTTAAGTCAAGTGCACTTTTACAAAAAGTTTATCCCACCTACCTGCTAGTGGCATGGAGCTCCTTCATAGACTCCCATAAGTTCACGGCTATACAAATCCATTATGTGGGATTACGTTAGTACGCTCTATTCACGGCGACACAGGACCTGTATGGGAAATGTGTAGTACGTTCTATTTTGGAACCACCCAAACCATTCTTATGTGCTTACGTTATATTAACAAGTTTGATGCATTCATGTTTTGTAATTTGTGTATTTTGGCTGAAAACTTAAGAACCATATGTTTTATGAACTTAATGAGAATTTTCTATGACAAATGAACATTTCAAAGGTTTTACTTATTTTTCTGTTATAAACTACTATGCACAAGCTTTCAAGCTCACCCCCTTTTCATCCCATCTTTAGGTGATAGCTAAGAGATCAAGTGATTAAGAGCCTAAGGGAATTACTCCAAATTTGCTTATTTTGTATTTTGAGTTGGTTTTGGAAAAGCGAAATGTTTTAGTCGCATTTCAAGTTTATTTGTTCAAGAAGTTAGCACTGGAAAAGATTATATACATGAGTTGTGTATGAAGCAAATTTGGTGATAGTGATTAGAAAGATGAGTTGATATTATTATGCAGTGGAAGTGTAATACCGATTGCATGTAGCTTTAAGAGGAACTTAGTGGAGTACACCATAGCAAAAAATGAGATAGGTGAGAAGGATAGCTTCGATGATGTTAACAATGTGTTAAGTGAGATTTAGTGAAATTGGAAACATGTAGAAAATGAAACAAGTGTAGTAAGAATGAAAACAAAGTAGTGAGAGAAAGTTGTGTGAGGTTTTGGTTTTTTATGAACTATCATATAAGCTTGTACTTGATGTGTCTGAAGCTTGCACTGGGTATAGAAATATAGAATATATGAACTAGGAATGCAATAATTGAGAGAAGATACAGGAAAATGGAAGAAGAGAAACACACACTCACGGGTGTGTATGAAAATCTCACGCCTATGACTGCATTTATGTGGCCTATTCTTGAATGTGAAGTACATTAACTATGCAGGAAAAGAACCATATGTGAGTTTTTGGATTTTGGTAATTGTGTTAAATCAAACTAGTATTTTGGTGATGAAGGTTCAGTAATTTTTTAAGAACACTAACATGATCCAAAGAACAATAAAGGTCTAGTAATTTCTCCTTTTAACACATGTACTTACACATGTTGTTACCATATTAACACATGGCTCATTGCATGTGTGCCATTTGTTGTTCATATAAAGATGTTATATGGCAAAATGCCATTGGTCTATTTTTCCTAGTCCAAAAATCCAAATACTCCAAATTTTCAGAAAATTTCCTAAAATTTCCAAAACTTCTGAAATAATAATAACATTTTTCAAATAATTTTTCGACACCTAAACCCACAATTCTCATTTTAATTGAAATTTTAAAACCAATTATACCCAGAATTGTCAATGAATACTTGTACAAATATTTGCATGTGTCAAAAATACATATGTGCATATAAGTGAATACTTAATTATGCAAAGCATACTATGCATTGCTAATTCCTCAAAATTCTAACCCTTAATGTGGGGTGTTACAAATTTCAACATAATAATTACAACTTATATCAAAATTCTAGCAATGGGTTTGCAAATACACAACTCAATGAACGCATTAAAATCATCTTTTCACAATATCCAATTCGATGAACACAAGATAACATAATCAATTCCTAATGAGAGGAAGGAGGAACTAAAACAAAGAAATACACTTAAACCAGGTTGTTAGATATGATGTCACCTCTGAAATGGTGTTAGGACGTCTAGCCCTTTATAGGACTCTCCTAAAAAATGCTTCAGCCCCATTGAAATAACCCCTAGCCTAAGACTCTTCTATTGCATCTCTACTGTGCCTCCTCTCCATTCCATGTCACTGTTCTATTTGATATAGTGATTTAATTAGGGTCACTTGCTCGACTCTATGTTTACTCCTCACGTGACCAAAATTTTGAGCTTCAGGTGCCACATTGATCGGCTCTTCGTATCGATCTAAAGATCAATCCTTTGGAAACCAAATCAAAAAAATAATCAAATTCCAAGGATTGCAATACAGGATGCAACCTCGGGTCGTCTCACTTAATTAGAACCAAGTGAAAAAGGTCTAAGCTAGCCTAATTGTCAAAAATTGCAATCAAAGTTGATAAAATGTGGGTTTTAGTCATTAAACAGAACTAAGGAAATTTAAATAAAATTAAAGGACAAAGTATAAAAAGTATCTTTTTGGATTTTAAGGAATAAATGGAATTGAAAATTTGAATAATAAGCAAATGAGAATAAATCCTCTTGAAAACGAGCTTAGGCCATCATGGTTCAAAACAAATTTTTAGAGAGAGAAATTCACTAAGCTTTCGAAAGACACACCTTAAAAATTCTCCTTAAGTCCAGAATCTTGATTAATGAACTCCATTTCATCAAGATTCCATAAAGTTCTCTTAAGCCTTATAACCTTAAGGGACTCTTTAAGTCCAAGGTTTTAATCAACAAACTCCGTTAACTACAACCTTGTTAAATGCATCTTAGTGTGTGAAATGGACAAGTTAATGCAATTGGTCATTTGGTTCAAGCACAACCTCGATATCAAACACAACTAGACAGATAAAGAGAACCAACACAATCACCAAAAGACAAATATGAAACTTCATATATTGAGCATCAAAGTTCTACAAATAACCAGTCCATAACACAAGACATCGTTCGACACTTGATTAAACTGTAACCAAGCTAATCTAACTACAAGCAGTAAACCCTAACTCAGGAATTTACAACGATGTAATTAAACTTGACGATGTAAGATTAACTCCCTTTTTAAGGACCGGTAAACTCAAGCCGATGCTACATTCTTAAGAGGAAATGTGATTTAGCCGAGCATGACTCTGGATTCTCTCACGACTGTTGAAGATCGAATGTCACTCATGGTTACGAAAGAGACTGGCGGTGTAGTAGAGATGATGGTGATGGTCGAAGATGAATGGTGATCGTGTTCACGTAAAAATTGTCTTTCTGCCTCTCAAGTATATGTCGACAGATCCCGCTCGTTTGACCTAAATTTAGCAACCTTTTAAATGATTGGTGCGGGTAGGGTCGGTACAATGAGAGAACTTTCCAAATAAAGTCCGGATATCCGTCTACTCATCGCGACGAGATGCTTCCTTGACGTCGCGGCGTGCCTTCCTGGATTGCTCGCCGCGGTGTGTTACTTGGTTGCCGTCGCGACGTGCTCCTATTAGATCGCTCGTCACAGCGTGTTGCTTGTAGCACGTCACGACGTGTGAACTTTTTCATGCGCCGCGACGTGTTGACTCTTCTGATGCTTTTGACTCTTCTTTTTCCCTACAATATGAAACGACAATTTGCAGTATTAATTGTCCTTGGAAAAATTATGATGGAATTAATGTCAATTTGTGACAATTTTGCTACCAAATTGTATAAAGTGTAAGCTCACTGTAAGGGACTAATTAAAGCACAAAATCACAAATTAAGAGTCAAAAAGCATATTAAAAACCGTGAAAGTGTAGCCAATTTATATAATAAACTTGGGCTCAATCACCTAGGGTTGACAATTAGTCTAAATGGCATACTATCATATAATATCACATATTATAAGCTTCCATCCATCCATTCATCTCATGAATAATAACACTACTTTTGATCTTCCATCCTAGAACATAAAAATAATTACAAGGCTATTTGGCCCGTAATAAAAAATCTTAGACTTGGATCTTCTATCTCGAACTCTTCGTTCACATGACCTGACTCATTTGATAAAAAAATGTGTAATAGCATTTTCATAAAACTGAAATTTGTCACTTTGGAAAAAAAAATTCCAGCACTTGTTTTTCATAAAAACCGAAACTTTGGTAATATGAAAATAAACATTCTAGCATTTGTTTTTTGTAAATCTGACACCAAAAAATTCCAACACTTATGTTTCATATAACCAAAACTTTGTTAAAACAAGAATTCTAGCACTTTGGTTTTCATAAAACTGAAACTTTGTTAAAACAAAATTCTAGCACTTTGGTTTTCATAAAATCGAAACTTTGCCAATACACCGAAGGATACACTGAAACCATTACATATTCTTCGCCTTGATCCATGGTTGCTCCATCTTCAATATTACAGAAATTTGTACATTACAAAATCAAAGAAAACAGAAAAATGAAGCCAAGGAGGAAACATGACGATGATAGGTCACCCTCATTGTTACAAACCAAATGAATAAAACTTACAAGGTAAAACTATATTCTATCGCAAAAAAAATATACAACATACGAAATTTAATTTCCAACCTATGCATCACATATAGAAACCGAAATCATGCACAATAAAATGGCTTTGATACCAATTGTTGGATTGAAAACATAATCACACTAAATTTGGTTAAAACGGTAGATTTTAAAAACTTTTTTCAAAATCAAAATGCAGCGGAAGCATTGACTTGTTTTTCTTAAACAATTTGGTTAACAAGATCCTTTGGTGGGAAAGGAGCATCAAAGAAAGAAGTGATTTTCATCCAATGCATCACTTCATTCTTTAATCAATCATAAAGAAGTCAATAAATAAGACTCTTCTCATTTGTTTATGATGGCTATATGAAAAGACCAATAACCTAAATGAGACCCTCTCATTTTCGATTATGAGATGAAAGAAGGGAGAGAGAGTACATCAGATGCACCTCTTCCTTTCTTTAATCAAATGAACACTAAAAGGTTACATGCCATCATTAAAAGACAACAATAAACTATTTAATGATAAGATCGGTACTCCATTTAATGAAGATAAGCATGATGAAAACCATCTTTAATTTAGCAACTCAACACCAATGTGCAGCTGCACATTTAGTTATAAAACTAAAATTTGCCCTCTTTTTTACCTTTAATAACTTTGTTTCAATTTATTTAATCTAATTAATCAAATCAAACCAAAGTTTAACCCAATATTAAATGTTCATTTGTGCTTCTGATTAACAATTAATTAGTGTCAGCCCAACATTCAATCATAGGCTTTAAAACCTTTATTTATATTTCTTACTTTGCTTGATAACCTTCTTTGAAGCCAAGTGGGGAATCTAATAGGACTTATAAAATTTTAGCTCCAATAAGCCCGGAATTAATTTAATATCATTAGAATTAATTCCAGCTTATTAACCAAATGTCATTCCACTAAAGAAAATTAGTTGAACTCTTGAATTACTAAATATTATTAGAACACATGTTTCAAATAAGATGTCCAATTGCAAGCTTTATTATGAACCATATTATAGTTATACGCACAATAAAGGGTAAAATTATCATTTTGCCCTTACGTTGGTTTTTTCTTCTAGATCTCTCATTTTACTCTATATGGTGATTAACGCACAAGATCTCATCTTAGTATTGAAACTTGATGGATAGCTAATCCATTAAACTACTAGTGCCAGTTTAATCACCAATCTTCGTAAAACATCTAGAAGTGACGATATCACTGTAAACTCTTTATTTGAGTGAATGTTTCCTGATACATGCTTCAACTAATAATTCCAACATGCAGACACTAGATTGATACTTTGTAAAAATCCATTATGATCATATCAAGAATTATAATAAAATACACATGAGTTTACCACTCATCAAGATTATGGTTCATAATAAATGAATGTCAAAGTGTATGTTTTAAGATTAAAGTAATGACCTACTTTATTCTTTGAAAACATACACGAATCCAAATTTATTTAATAACATCATTATTGATAGTCAACTATTATCATGATATAACACTCATCATTCCCTTGAAGTAAACTCCTTTACTTGCATAGAGATAAATCGCAACACTACAGTCTAAACCATAATCAAGTGACCAACATGAATATTCAATTGTGAATCAATTATTTTAGAATCTAATAATATACATATTTCCCATACATCTTCATGTATATGTATATTACTTACAAAAGAATCTTGATACCTTATGACTAGTTATATTATGGTCTTACAAATAAAACCAAACTCTTTTGTTTTATTAATAATAAATATTACAAAAAGTAACTGGACGAAGATTAAGTTATATGTAAATACATTTGCTTTCCAGGGTACCATATTTACGTAATTCCAACAACCCTTCCCCAATATCCTAAACATCAATTCTTTTCATTTTAAAAGCTTTATACACAGTCTTTGTGGAATTGATCTAGACTTTTCACTAGTTATAGTTTTAAGTTTAGTTATGCTACCACCTTCCTTTTTCCTCTACTTGCTATCCTTTCTTGGTCCATAAATTTGTTAACTTCTTCAATCTTGTGCAATTGCTTGGTTCTTTTAGCTTACCTTTCCTTGACCTCTCCCACATCTGTTGTGCTTAATAGCCTCTTTTTCCAAATCTAATTCCTCAGCCCCTACTTTTCTTTTCTGCCTTTACTTTTCCTTTCCATTTACCAAATAATAATTACCTAGACCTTTCCCCTAGTTTTTTCCTTGTTCAAGAATTTTTCCCCTTAGTACCTTTAGAGATGCAGACCAAAGCTTCCTCACTTCATTGCTTACCCCAAAATACAATCATACATATTCCTTTGTTTATTTAACCTCCAACTTTGCCCCCTTCCAATCATGTAGTTAAGGTTACATGTCTGTAGTACTTCCCCCTTAATCTTAGGATGGCCAGCCTATCATCAACCCTCCTTTGGAAGTGTTAAAGCAAGTTGCCACAAAATGGTTTAGCTCACTTACTAGTTATGTCTTTGATAAAGAACCAACTTTCGGACACTTTATGAATGGGCAAAGAGGAAATGAAAAGGCTTTTGGCTTGACTGATATTCTTATTGAATTTTTAATATGGACAGAGTGTAGAATCTACTAACAAGAATTGGGCTTGGGTCAACTATTGTCCAATAACTAGAACTAGTTATTTAGATAGTTGACCCTTACCACTTATAAACCCTTTAACATTTTCATGTTTAGTCAATA
>JANIPM010000006.1:36567251-36585367 GCA_027478405.1 Erythroxylum cassinoides
TTCATTCATTGACAAAAGTTTACACTATTTTCATTGAAATAAATATATACAATCCTTATATAAAAGTTCTATATGACAAAGAAACTACAAAATACAACTATAACTCCTCTGATGTCAACTGACAGACCTTTGAACCATATCCAAGATGTTCCTTTAGATAAATCTTAGGAACTAGGTCTCCTGTCTCGTACCTAAAAAGCTACATTGTAATTTTTGATGAGTTTTGTGAACTCAGTAAGTGAACCATCATTGATGATCTCACCCATGACAAATACATAATATCACACATTTCACCTACATTCTTTCAAAACATGAATAATCCAAACAATCACATTATCATGGCACATCACTTTATCATCACAATTTCAGAAAAGATTTCATTATCATATATATACAAATGCAGATGCATATGAGACTCCAGATTTGTTATTATTTGTTATGACCGAGTGCGTTTTAGATACAAATACAAATACAAATACTAGCCCATTGGGCTCGGTCAGATACAAAAATCACGGAGCAAAGCTTTACGTGCAGAATTATGAGCTTAAAGCTCTTTTAGACTGGCTACTCTGATCATAACGCCTTTATTTGAACATGCATTTTATGAAATGCATTAAGTAACAGAATATGCCATGTATAGCATTCACTTATAATACACAGATAGAATCTCATATTCATCGGACCTCAGTCCGACATTTAACTTTCATTGAGTATTTTGATATCAATCAGAATTCAAATACAAACAGATATCATTCAAATTTCAGATGCAAACAGAACACTTCTAATACATTCCTGAATATCAAACTCCTCGAACCATTAAAGTCTAGAATTCTCAAACAAATCATGAACAGATCAACAATTAGAAGTTAAACAGAATAAATCAATCATCAGAAGATTATCTAGGTTGACTAACAGTGTGCTTCAATTTATGCTATTGCTTGGATGGTTTGGTAATATCTGACTGGCATCCAACTTGAGCATTTAAAATCAGACAATTCACACATAATTCACATTACAAAGTCAATCAATCAAATACTTATTCATTTGTGCACATATATACATCTGTCATGTTCAATACATGCTCAATGACTATTCCAGGTTTACTTCCTTAATTCACATCTTATGATCAGTCATACTTCAAAACTCATATACGTCTAATTTGAACTTAGGTTAACACCTCAATAAATTATAATATCATCAATCAATCATTCACCAATGTTATTCTATCAGTATATGATTATACAATATATAAACTGTCGTTCATTCATATAACATCTCCAAAATTTCAGACCTACACATTTGGTAAACAATAATCCATTCTTAATGAATTCATATGACAATAAAATTTGGTGGAGTGGAAGATCAATGTGTGACGAGTTTGTGGCCTAAATTTCAAGTCAATAGGAGGTTCAGAGAAGAAGTTATGATCAAAAGAGTGAAGGGTGTTCAAAGCTGTCAAACAGTAGGATACCTCCACTTTGTGATCGTGCTTGTGCACGATCATGCACTTCAAATTGATCCAACACGATCGTGCACTACCTCTTATTCAAGCTTCATTCTAGCTCTTCTCAAAATAAACTTTTGAGACAATTTTGCATGGCCATTTTGACAAGGAAAAAAAAGGATTTGGGCAAAACATTCTTCTAAACAATTGTTCCTTTATGCCTTAAGTTTCTAATGACACCAATTACATACAATTTGGTTCAATATTTTGAAATTTATACCTAAAATACTACAAACTATTCTCAAATAGTGACAGAATCTAGAAACTCAACTTCAAGCCAAATTTTGAAACTATTAGAAACAAAATTCAAATTCGATTCCTTCATTAAAAATATAGCCATATGTCTTTAGTTTAATATAAACCTAAAATCACCCTATTTACATGTCTACAGATCAAGTTATGGCCAAAATATTGATGCATATTCGGTGAAAACACTACAATTAAAATATTCTAGCAATTCTTCTTCACCAAGATCACATGCATTTCAGTCCAATTCAAACATTGTTCTTGTATAATTTGACATGCCATAAAATTCATATTGTTACTTACCTATTAGGCTTCCAATTCAGCTCAAAACTCCATATTATACTAGTCCTCCCGAGCAAGCAAAAATCAATGCAAACTTATAATCACATTCAGCTAGTTTTCTAGCAATTTGGTGAAGGATATACGTATGGGTTTCATGCAACAAATTGGCTAGGGTTCAAGAGCAATTTTACTGAAGAAACAAAGGAAAGAAACAACAAAACTTAGCTGTAGAAACTGGCTACATCATATGCTAGATGTCAACGTCTAAACTGACCATATGTCTTAAGGCATATAATACATTTGCCCATTTCTTATGCTGTCATTAGTCACCAATTAATCAGTCCATATGTCTTATTATAATTAGTCCATGTGTCACACAATAATTGGTCCATTTGTCACATACTAATTGATCTAATTGTCATTTAATTACTAGTCCACTTGTCACCAATTTAACTATGTCAAATGTTAATCCATTATAGGCTAAATCATCCAAAATTTTCATGTATTAATTTATCCTACCACTTGACATTTGTCCTAGTCCAAATGTACCTCAAATTTACAAAAAATTATGAAATAATACTAATGATCTCCAAATAATTTTTAACGTAAATAACTAACAATTCACATTTTAATCACATTTATAAATTAATTATACCTGAAAATTTTCAATGAATGCATGTGCAAAAATGTGCATGTCATATTTAACTAAAGCATGATGTGCATTTCCTAATTTCTCAGTACTTCCTCATAAATCACAATTTTAGCCTTAACATGGGTAACGGGATGTTACAAAAGTACTGCTAAACTTTGTAAGACCAACCCTGCAGATCGGTGCCACCAAATTTGAGAAATTGAAGCTTCATGTATTGTCGATTGTCGTTGGTGGTCATAGTGGAATTTTTGTTGTCATGGGAATTAAGAATTTGGATTGGGTTATTGATGTTTTGCGGGTTAGAATTTTGTGAGTTCTGAGGATTACTACTACTTCCAACGTTTCCAAAGGTGAAAGGATTTTCCTCAGTAGGTGGTTTCATGGTGATTTCTGGATTTTGTAGTTTGGTTAGGATGACTTCAAGTGTGGAGTGGATTTTGTGTATACTAGATTCATGATGACCCAATATTTCTTAAGTCTCATTTCGAAACTCAGCATTGGATTGGTTTTTGGTATTCATTGCCACAACCTGACTCTGATACCATTGATAAAGAAAATTTTAGGGAAAGAAAGAAGAATATCAGATAAGGAAACAACACAAATAATCCATGATTATATTCCATTAACTTCTTCTGATTTATAGGCAATAGAAACTAGAGAAGATTATAAGCCAATTAAGCGTGAGCTCACTTACATAACTGAAATTGAAATTACAAGAAAATAGAAGTAGTGGATTTCCCACTTAACAACTGAAAAGAAATAATGTTCCTAAAAATAAGCAAAAGATCTCAACATGCCCACGATGTCTACTGCAAACACCTCCGTGCCATGAAGGAATTGGAAGTAACGTTTGTGTCACATATTCATCTTGTCTCCTATCATACATCTTTCGAACAACACTCTTACCCTAACGCAAAGAATTTGCTTAACATATTTTATGTGAAAAACAAACTTTCATGTCTTTCACAAATACCAAGTACCTACAAGTGACCTTTAATTTGAATATTTATTAACATTAATTTATACGATTGACATTGCTACAAACAATAATTGAATTACTTACTTTTATATTAATGCATGCATAAAAATGTTCATAATGTTAAACTTAGCATTTGAAATCTGTAACTTCACTAAGGCATTATAATTGGGGCAATTAATATTCAAAATATGTATTATATAAAGAAATATCAATGTTAATTATATTTGAATGCAATTAAATTATCACATAAAAACAAATAATATATATTACAGTTATTTTACTGTTGAACATAATGCTTTCCCTTTACAAAATTAAGAATATATCCTTCTAGCTTCTCTATCAAAAGAACAATAAATAGTACCTTTCAATCTATTACTTCCCATGTTAAATATATACTAGGTGCATACCTAACAAAAGCTGCAGATACTTTATTTATGCGCATATGTTTTATACTGTTACAATATCATCATACAAATATTTAATTACTATCTTAAATGCGGCACTACTATGATTTCTTTTCATAAATTCACCTAACAAAGAATTAAATTTCCAAAATGGTGAAGAGAGGCCACATCATTATGACACCTATAAACTATATTCAATGGGTATATAGGTACTGACTATATTCATCACATCATCATTTCATGAAACAATTATATTGAATTGTTCAAAATTCACATGATTTCATGACACATAACACCGTTTCATGAACTTATGCTTTACTGTTTGTTAAAAGTTTATATTCTAGTGTAATGAAATAATTCAAACATGTTAGAATGATCAATACAATAAGTGAACAAGGAAATTCAATTTTAGCATCTACAACAATTAAAGATATATAAGAGCCAAACATCTGATATCATATATGCCTATCTAAAAAGTTTTAAACCTTTAGAGTACGTAATCATAAGAAAGGCAAATGTGGAAGCACAATATGATTTGGGAACAGAACACTTTCAGATCATTGCATAAATGAACAAATATCAAATTACAATTTCAAATCCTAGTACAACAACATACTATTTCATAAATAATCAAGAATAAACAACAACAAAGATCGAGAGGAACAAATAGTTGGCGCAACAGGGAATCAAGCAACGAAAATCACAAGTTCAAAAACTTTCAAATTTCTCCCTACGTCGAAATCACTCTCTTATGAATCATCCATGCAAGAAAGAACGTTTGTTGGTTTGATGGAACAATTAACTTTGCAATAGGAGAAGTACCCATGCACGGATTCACTGTCATATGAACGTTGGGGGATTTTAATTAAAGATTAAGGATTTTAGGTTCGTATTTTTTGGTTTATCAATTGAGAAGAGAGTGAGCACAGAGTGAGATATCATAAAAAGTAAAACGACATCGTTTTAGTATAGATAAGAAATGTTGTTTCGCTAATCAGAAAATCTTCTCCTAATGACGCTGACGTGTTTAATTAGTGAGGGGTCTTTCACACGGGTAGTGCCACGTCGATAAAGATAACAGTGAGACCAACGTCAAGTTAGAATTAAAAAAATTAAAAATTTGAGTATTTTATTACTACTTTTTAAAGCCCACACTTTAATAGAAAATTTGACAAAAATTTAAATTTTTTTTTTATTATTAATCAAAAAATAAAAAGAACAAAAAGAGAACGCGAACGTGATCTGCGATGGTAGGGTACATTGAGATAGGGTCTTTTCGAAAATAAATCGATGATAACTAGAGTACCCGCCTTTAAATTGATAATTATTAATATGCATTTATTTAAATATTCAGAGAGAAATTATGTTTATGAGTTAAAAAAGACAACTTTAACTGTTATTTATTTTTTATGTTACATATAATAACAATGTAGGAGAATAAGCGCAAGCATGCACCCCACCAACGGCCGTACTTTTCGGGCCCAACTTTTGGATCGTTTTCTCCCTCAAAGAACAAAAGAAAAAGGAACAGTCATACCATAAATAACTGACGCTTTTTGTTTTCTGTGTTGGATTAGTTATTACGGTTACCAAAAACATTTGACGAAGTTCATGGATTCATATGTTCTGTTTCCTCTTGTTCTTTATCTTGCTTGTTATCCTTCGCAAAACCACTTTCTTTAACTATATGATCAAACTTTGACATTTTAATTCTAATCCAGAGCAAAACAAGTGCTTTAATAACCCTTTTCTGTTCATTCTATTTATCTTTTCTTGTTTTACTTTCTGGTGTCGCGTGGGGAATATGAAGTCGCTCAGTTTTGTAAGTTTCCATTGCTTCTTGTTGGTGGGGATTGTCTTTTTTTCTTATTCTTTTAATTTTTTTTTAGCATTATGGGTTCATTTGGATTGGTTGTTGGGGGACATACTCTGTTCCTTTTGATTGAGGATGTGAATGAACTTTCATGGAGATATGTTGCATATTCTGATCCCAGAATAATTGTTCCTATGCTGAAGATAAAGAAAAAGACACCAAAGGGGTTCGGATTATTAGAATCGACAATCTGTAGCAACATGAAAAGTGATAGTTTAAGTGCTAACTGTTGCCACAATTCAAAGCTTCAATCTTACTTCCACTCCGTATTCCGGTACCCAGTTGAAGTATTGCAATCATTAGCTTAGTTCCGCACATGAATTTGTACTTGGTCGAAGTTTTTGCAGTTGTTTAGGATAACCAATTTTGAGGGATTAATTTCTGTCCATGGTCAGTACCGCGCCTAGTGATTATGGAAAACTGTGCTCTTCCTTTCAACAACCAATTCTTTAGAATTAAAGAGAGTAGTTGTATAACCTCCATAGTACTGATTAGCTTCTTGACTAGCATTGGCTTTCCATGGAAACTCTTACCATTTTACAATTTGGATAACAAATTGGTTGAATATATAATTTACATTCTTTTTGGTTCTTTCTGGTGCTTCGCTGAAAACAGAGAAATATTTCATATGATGTCACTTATTACACGCGCATTCACTGGCTATTTGCAGTGGTCTTGCCAATCTAATTGATGTTTGTCTGGCATGTCTAATTATTCTGTCTTAATAATTCTCTTTTCCATATCTCAGGTATCTCAGCCTGCAGATTCAAAGAGCAAGATATCATATTTCTGCACTGCTGTTTTTCTTTTCTTTGTTATCTTCATAGGAAGTGCAGTTATCTTACCGGATTACAAAGAGGTATACACATACATATCTGTCTGAGTATGTGAACAAGATTAGCATATTTTATATGTTTTTTTATGGTTCTAGGATTGCCATACTCTTCCGATGGTGCTTTGGCCTTTCTGCTTTTGATGTTTCTAATTTGATTTATTTTTGTGTTCATAAAATCAGTTAGTATTTGAGCTTTTTATGTGAATAGGTTTTGAATACATTGTGCAGAAATTGTCAAGATGGAGAATAGTTGATAGTTTTCAGAGTATAAAATTCAACAGTTGTAAGGTTTGCTCTAATTCCTTAGAAGTTTGAGAAATCACAGTAGAAGTTCTTTTCATTAATGAACTTTTTGTCATTGGCTGTTACCTGCTTTAGAATCGCTGCAAGCCTCCTGGAACTGAGCAATTGCCTCATGGCATTGTCTCCGAGAAATCTAATTTGCAAATGAGGCCACTATGGGGCTTCCCAAAGGTAAAAGTTCTTGAGTTAACTAATGGAAACTTTGCTCTCAAAACTAATCGTTCATTTTCCAAACATATAGTCATTGGAAGCCAAAAGATAGCATCATATAACCAACTTTCATCAGTGGAAATGCCTTGTACAATACGTTCCCTTCAAAAGGAAATAAATCTTGTACATGAAAGATATTGATATATGTCATTAGTTCTGTGAATGCTACTTTATATTTCTCTGCTCACGTTAAAACATCTGGAGATCAAAATGAAGATACACCTTTTCTTGGGATGAACAGCCAGAAAAGGAAAATGAATTCGCCATTTTTGCTCTTCAAGATTTTCAGACAAAAATTAATGGTTGAGAAAATTCAATTTGGTCTGCTTTTAGACTCCATCATATCTACTTGTATCTGTGCACATGTAATTATCAAGTGTATGCTTATATATATGTATATATATACAGGACTAGGCTTGCATAAACATGCATATGACTCGTCACCTGATCCTTGTTTTTTAACTCTTCGAATTAGATCCTGGTTTTACAGCTTGTGTCATGATCAGAATGATCTAGTGACACTTTTGTTGATATCATCACCAACTTATTCATGTTGCATGATTTTATTGTGACACTCTGACTGCATTTTGTTATTCTTTCCACCTTCATGTTTAATATATTGATGCTGAAATTCTTGAAGTATCTCTCAACAATTCTCCTGTCTTTCATACTTTGTACCTGCAGAGCTTGTATTCCTATGATGTTCATAACCATTCTTCTTTCATTTCATTATTAGACATGGTTATACATGAGTCAGTAAAGTTGTTAGACGCCTTATCCATTTTTTTCCAGTGCTACATAATGAAAAATAGATAAACTAGAGGAACTTTTTCAGTGTCCTTGTCAACCAGCCAAATGGTTGTTCTTACTATTTGTGCTTCATGGTAAATCTGTCACTGACATTGGATGCTACTAATTTGATTATGGCAGCTAGTTGTAGGAAATTATGTATGTATAAATGCTAGAAATGTGTATAACTGATACTACAGTGGTTTTGTTATGATCACTTGGTTGAAATTGTTTGAAAGCTATTATAAATGAGCTATCATATTACTTTATGGACCACAAGTCATAGAACTTCATGGACGAGTCTGCATATCCACTTAATCTCTAATTATTTTTTGGAAAGTCATCAATGGAACTTCTTCTTTTATGTTTAGTTTGAAAATTCTTTGTTTTTTACCAAAAGTAATTGAAATGCAATACTGTTCACACTCAGAAAATCATTACCTAACATTGTGAAGTTTTCTGTATTGATTTGGCTAATAATTCTGCAGGAGACATAGACAATATTTGGGTTCTGATATTGCTCAAATTCTTTTCCTGATCTCAATAATGACAACATGCAAATGGTTTGGACAGGGCATTGAAAATTCCTCAATTAGCTTACTTGCACTATCTGCTGGAATAAAACAAAGATATCTTGTCAACAAAATGGTTGGGAAGGTGCTTAACCAATTTTTTACCTTTTTAAGTTATTTAGATTCTTCATATGTTGCAATTTCCTGTAATTTTACATTTTGCAGTTTCTATCAAGTAATTTCTCTGTGATGCTTTTCCACTATGATGGCATTGTTGATGAATGGAATGAGTTTGAGTGGAGTGATCGTGTTATACATGTTTCTGCACGTAATCAAACTAAGTGGTGCGCTGTCTTATCCTTGCAGTCTTTGCTCGTTTCTTTTAGCTGTTGTATTCTTGAAATACATGCATCATGGCTTTGGTTTTTGTGATGGTTAGGTGGTTTGCAAAGCGATTCTTGCATCCTGATATAGTAGCAGACTTCAATTACATATTTCTTTGGGATGAGGACCTTGGAGTTGAAAACTTTGACCCACAAAAGTATGTTAACTGCAAAACTCTTGAAATTATGTCAGTTCATATTTAGAATCAGAATGATCAGATAAGCTTCATGCCGCAACCGTCAGCCTGTTTGTTTCTCCATTATTCTAAATTTGATAATAAGATCATGAACACGCAAGATGTTATATATGCTAAAATAGCAAAAGATTTTAATCAAATATTTTGTTCGGTGATATAATATTTCTCCTTATTTTCATATTTTCACTATGCTAACTGTTCTAATGAATTATGGCCAACAAACTTAAGACCTGCAAGGTACCTGAGACAAGAATTTTGGATTAGGTATCACAGTGAAGTAACCAGTATGTCATTCTATTACAGTTTATTTGTGATAGGACTGAATCATGTAAATAATGCCACTCTTTTTTAACAGGGTATGTTTACTTTTAAAGTTGTTCATCTCATCAATTTTTCATATAATATCCTAGGCAGCATTCTTTAACATGGTGGGAAGTTGTGGAGATTGCAAAGTTTTGAAAAGGTGAATGGGTATGAAAACCTTCAATTTGAGATGTGTAAAATGTGTCAATTGACTTATAGATCATGTTCAAACGTGTGTTGTGTCTGGTTTAGATGCAAGTAAATGATTCCTTAGGTTATTCTTGACTACCTCTGGAGACTTGTTGACTACAAAGGTTGGAGATGTGTACTATAGTTCCATCATTGAACTTAATCCCTATTGCTTGCAGCTTTAATGAGAATGAGAAATCTATCATGCTGAAGGAGTCGAAATTTTGAATCATTTATATGGTTCTGCAACATTTACACTCCATCCAATAAAATTTATCCATTGAGCTATAGGTCCGACCCTGAAGAACTGTAATAGTTGTAAGTAATGAGTTTCTGTATTTGTGTATGCTGCTGGGAACACACAAGCAATGAAGTTGATGAAATTTGACCAAATGGGGATAGGTTTGAGGTATGACCTTGATCTCAAGGCCTGTATAGACATTGCTTTAGCCTAAAGTCTCCCAGCAACTACAGGATGATGCTATTCTCTCAACTTATACATCTCATGGCATAACAGCACCTGGAAACTACAGTTTCCATTATTCTTCCTAGCCCTATCTTTCATACGTGAAGTGAATTGTGGTCAAGATTGGCGGACTAAAGTCTAAAACATGAGAATCATTGGGAATCAGCCATATCTAGGGTTATGGAGTTTGTTTGATTAGTGCATCTTATCTTTTGAGAATGATTAGATGCATTTGTGTGTTACATCTATGTTTGAAAACACACTTGCGTTGGGGTTGAAGATTAATTTTTTCTCCTCTTCGTTTCATTTTTGTTTTCTTCCTCTCTCCTCTCTGTTTCTTTTGAATATTCATTTTGCATTTCAGCTTCAGAGCTTAAGTCTCCCCTGATGCCCATTATTTAACTGTTATTATTTCTTGCGGTTGGAAGGACGTAGGAAACTAAGCTACTTATACGGCACTTGCAACACAGTGCACCATTACATTTTGTAAAGATCCGGCGAGGACAATCTGATGATTTTCATTTCGAGCAAAATATGATGCTTTTAAACTCTCTAACATTTATATGAAATTCATCATGAAGGTTGACTATACTGCTGACTGACATTTCAATACTTAAATCCCTTGTGCATGATTGTCTGAGCTATTACTATCAGGTACTTGTCAATTGTTAAAAATGAAGCTCTAGAAATATCACAGCCAGCACTTGATACTCACGAATCGGAAATCCATCAGCAGCTTACCGCAAGAGTGAGGAAATCAGTACTGCACAGGTTCTTGTTTTTCATTCTTTTGTTTTCCCTGAAAATTCTGTTTATTTTCCTACAAATTAGGGGCTTTAACATAGTTCTCTGCAGTAACATTTTATGCTTTACCAGGTGGCAATCAATGTTACTTCTAGGGATTACTGAATCTTTTGTCCATCTTTGACTGTATTTGCCCTAAAGACTAAAGATTTACTGCTTTGTTATTGTGTTTGGTTGTTAACAGAAGAACTTACAAACCAGGTGTTTGTGATGGTGAGAGTACTGATCCTCCGTGCACAGGGTAAAATTTTCACTTATATCGAATAGGTTTTTTTCTATTGGGTATGATAGTTTCCCTTTATTTCTTTTTGGATAGATCTATCCTCTTTCCTGGAAAATCTGATCATTAAATATCTGTTCCAGTTGGGTGGAAATGATGGCCCCTGTTTTCTCAAGAACGGCCTGGCGTTGTGTGTGGTATATGATCCAGGTACTGATCATTACGCCTGTGAAAATGTGAACTTTGGGCATGATTCATTGCAGGATTTGGTGTTTTTGAACTATTTTCTTTCTGTAAACGACAATGTGATTGCTTTGCTCTTCGTGTACATGAGACCGACTATTACTGCATAGTAGGTCGAGGGTGTTTTAAGGATATCTAAGCTCTTGCCTTCGATTTAGAAATTCACGTCTCATTTTGTTTTGAGTTACTTTATAGGGCGATCTCATTCATGCTTGGGGTCTAGATTATCAGCTCGGTTATTGTGTACAAGTAAGGTCTTGTATGATTGCTCTGAATATCCTGTTTATATCTTTCATCCTTTTTACATGTTTCCTCAAAATTTTTGATTTTGAGACGATCCATTCGTAGGGAGATCGAACCCTGAAAATTGGTGTTGTTGATGCCGAATATATAGTGCATTATGGACGGCCTACACTTGGTGGCGTAGATGAGAATAAGGTATCAACTCTCAACCATAACTCGCCCTTTCTACCATCTCTGTTTCTGCCTATCCTTGGCTACTGTTGCTTTGCTTTTTTGGATGTATGAGAAGGCTATAGGTTGGTGAAATTGTTGAGACTTGCTTTTGTTAGATTATGACACCTTGCAGCTAATGGGTATCTGTTAATGCAGGGAAGTCCGTCAGCTGATGACCTTACTCATAAAACTGAAAACAAATCTGATGTGGCAACGATGGTTTGTCTCCAGAATCTGAGACGTTATCTCAACTGTGTTGTATTTCTCCATCTTGACTGCTACTGACGGATCTCCACTTTGCAGATGTCTTCGAATTTGCATAAGTTGGATCCTAGACTGGAAGTAAGTCTTCATTTAAACCCATCACTTGGGGAACTCGGTTATAATATTAGAAGAAACACAAAGATAGTCTCATACTCAGTGCAGGGAATCTTTAGGTCACCATGCCACTAACGTTTATAGAGAATAGGGAGGTGGCTACCCCACATGTTCCTGCCAATCCCACAAGAAAAATAGCAAGAAAAATCTGAGATATGCTTTTTTTCTTTCAAAGCTGTCATATGTTGCCTAATGTCTAGCAGGTGAGGAGGCAGTCGTTGCGAGAATTAAAAATTTTTCAAAGGCGATGGAAGAAAGCTGTTGAAGAGGATGTGTGCTGGATAGATCCTTACAAAAAGGCTGCTAAACAAAGCAACTGATTATCCAACTTTGTGAAGCAGAAATACAACGGTGCGTTCCCAAGTTATGCAGAGAATTCAGGATACATTGGGGTATAGCTGTCTCGTACGTCTGCCGTTTCTTTGTACATACATACTGTAATCAACTCCTTTTTTTCTCCTCCTTTTTTTATTTTTTAATAATAAAATTAGAATTAAAATTAATTAATATTAAGAAACTTTTAATTCTGAAAGTAATTCCCTCTTTTTCATATATTTTAATGATAATTAAATTCTAACAGTAAATGATTTTGAGTTAATTGCATCTTAATAATGTAGAGAGAGACAAAGAAGTGAGGGAGAAATGAGACAAGAACAAGGGAATATCGTACGATTTAATCAACGAATGGAGAAACTCCACTCAAAACACAGCATGTGACCTCACTTGTGCTCTTGTATGAAGCACAATCATTTCTTCTCCTCTGTATTTATTTGCCCACTCTCCTCTTTCTCTTGCAGCATAGCATTACCTCCCCCGTCGACAACCCTTTCCACTAGATTGACGCTAAGAAATCTTTTCTGAATATCATAAAGACCATTTAACTAAAATTTGAATTGCCGGTTTAATGTGACAATTTATCAGGTGTTTATCCCAAATAGCAACCAGCATCCTCAAAGCATAGTAGATTGATGATAGAATGGTAGGGTTCACTAGAGAGTGCTCTGATACTTGCTTCTTCAAATGTGACACATGAAACATATAATAACTTCAACTTTCCTCGAATAATTCTAAACAATACACAATTAGACCAGCCCTCACCAAAATTCGTAAAGGACTAAAAAATTGTTGGCTTATACCCTATAGCCAATCAGTTGATTTTAGTTTAGTGACAAAATAATTTAAAGGTATATATTGTAAAGTCCATTATATAATTATATATTACAAATTAAATTATAATGAGATTATAATTATGAAATTGATATTATATTTATACATTATCCTTAGATGTTTCTAATCATTGTTCTATTAAGACTACATACTAATATAATGTAAAAAGAATAGCACACGTTTTGTTTTACCTTATAAAAGAAGTAGTCAATCTCATAGACTAAACTATGGAGATATTTAAATAAACATGTGAGTGTTTGTTAGAGAATAAGTTCACTGAACTAACCTGATATGATAAATCTATTTAGAACATTACCTGTATGTCTATAGAAATTCTCATTTTGATGATTGTACAAGTGATGCTTTGGCATAGGGTCTCTAAAGTTATCTTGTATAGGAAATGCTATGTTTTGATACTACTTATGACCTATTCTAATTATAAAAACCAAAATTAGAGATAAACATTACACCTTATTGAATTATTTCCCAGCTCACTAGAAAATAATCATAACTTACAGTTACCATCCAAATGGAAAAGTAATTATCCTTTATGAACCTAATGTTCTAATCGTTTGCCCAAGTTTGATTTCAGACCAAATCATTCATCTGCAGGTCTCTATAGGGGTCTTAACTCAACTTGTCTTCATTTCTTTTATTTATGCTCATAATAGTTCATATAAGATGAATTTTCTATGGAATCAAATTAAACATGCTTGCATTAATAATCCATGGATCCCTTCTAGGGACTTTAACTGCATCCTAAAAATTGAAGAAGCAGAAGGCTGTAGAGTTGCCAGTAATCCTTATTCAAAGTTAGGTAACTGCATTGATGAAGATTAACTTATTGATATCCCTTCCGGTGGCAACTTTTTCATCTAGAGTAACAGACAAGATGGAACAAATTTTATCATAAAGAAGCTTGATAGGAGTTTAGCAAATCTCCATTGGATGTCAACTTTCTTAAACTGCTTCTCTAAATTCTTATATGTCTGATCATTCTCCTATCCTCTTTTTCATTGAAGTTGTAAGCCCTAAATCACCTTTTAGGTTCAACAATTTCTTAAGAGACCTAGCTGATTTTGAGGATGGAGTATGGAAAGCTTTGAGAACGAGAATGAGAGTTGTTAAAAATAATTTCAAGGAAGCTGAATCTCACTAAACAAGAAATGAAAGTTTTGTTGAAGGAAAATACTTACCATCTTGTCAACGCAGCCATAAAGGATCTTTAAAACATTTAACATAAAGTATACTTTAATCCTCTTTCCTCTCATCTGGAAGGATTGGAGAGAGTTGCATTACATAATTATTCCAGATCTCTCCTATATGATTACTCTCTTTTAAAATAGAGACCAAGGTTAAAACAAATGGATAGGAATACCGCTTTGTCTCATAAAGCTATTATTTATATAAAAGCAAGGAACATAATCATTTCCCTTTAGCTCAACAATCTCAAGCTAGACTCATAGCCTCAGATATTTCAGGGAGCCTTTGATTACTTCTCTAATCTATTAAACACGCCCATTGGGGCTCACTCCTCAAAATTGCTTCTTAAAGAGATTATGCGGTGTTGTATCTCATCATAGGAAGCTGAATTGTTAGGCAAACTAGTCACTCTCCATGAAATCAAAGTTACTTTGAGACTCTCCATCCTCATAAAGCTTCAGGCCCTAATGGATTCAATATCAACTTCTTTCACAAACCTTGGCCTCTCACAGGAAACCTTATATCTAAAGTTATTCTAGAGTCCTTCAACAAAGGTTCCTTACTCACAGAAATCAACAAGAATTTCATTACACATCAAGTTGTGAACTTAATCAATTCTCATATTTTCACCCTATTGCTTTTTACAATTCCATCTACAAGATAATTTCTAAAATTATTGCTCACAGATTGAGAGGAATACTTCCTAACCATATTAGACCTACCCAAGGTGCATATATTCCTGGTAGAGCAATTGGAGACAATATTTTGATTCTTTAGGAGTTAATTAAAACATATTCCAAAAAGAAAGGCAATTCTAATTTTTACTTCAAAATTGACCTTAAAAAATATATGACAGTGTTAATTGGGAGTTTATAATCAATATTCTTCCAACCTTGGAGTTTCTAGCTTCCTTCATTTAATGGATGAAGTAATGTATCATGTATCATGCCTCCCTCATGTAAAATACTTATTAATGGCTAACCTACCAAGCTTTCAAAAGTTGTAAGGGAATTCACCAAGGTGATCCCATCTCTTTTTACCTCTTTGCACTTGTCATGAAAGTTTTCAACAAATTGCTTAAAAGGATTGTTGAAAGAACTAAGGGATTTAAAAATCACTATAAATGTAGAAAACTTCAGCTCACCAATCTCACTTTTATTGATGATCTTATCTTACTATCCATAGTTGATTCTACTTCTATCTCAACTCTTATGAAAGCTTTTAAGATCTTTAATAGAAGGTCTAGACTATAAGTAAATTGCTATGATGTAGTTTTATCCTCTCCAAGATCTATAAACCAGAATTCATTAGTGACTACCATTACAAGCTAGCAAACAGTTAGTTAGGTACTTTGGCATTCCTGTCAATTCTAGTAGAGTAAGCAATAGAGATTTCAGCAACCTTTTAGCCAAAATCAACATAAGAATTTCTGTTTAGAGCTCTATACACTTGTCCACATCTAGAATACCTTAACTTATTATCTCTATAATAAATTCTATCAATGCATATTGAGCTGTTCATTTAACTTTACAAGTCATCATTATTAAATCTATTAATAAGATCCTTAATAGGTTTCTTTGGTCTATAACCTTTGAAAATTCCAACAGGATCAAAATGAAATAGGATGAAGTTTGCATCCCCCAAAAATAAGGGGGTCTTGGTATATGTTCTCTTAAAACTATGAACAATGTTATGCTCATTAAAAGAATGTGGAGACTTGTTTTTACAAGCAATGCCTCTTCTGCTTTGAAAGCAATTCTCAAGATGAAAGAGAGATTCAGACTTGACTTCATTTTATTAATAAGAAATGAAATTCCATCAGATCTCACCAGTTGGTGTCACTATATAGAAATGTTGAAGAAAGCATAGATCACTAATATTTCAAATGTAGGCTTACAAGTGATATTTGGAGGGCACTATTGAGTAGGTGCTTAATTTCTAATGCTTCAAATGGCTTGAATAGTGTCAAAAACCTGGGGTTCAATAATCAATCATCCAAACAAAGATGTAAAATGGTATTTCTATACATCATTATCTTCTCTAGTTAAAGCTATATAGGATGAGAGAAATAATTGCAATTTTTCAGAAAATGCCTCTTTGAGGAGCAATTTTATAATTAACTCATGCAGCTCATCAAACATCAAATTACCATTCAAAAGCATAGAGTTTATGAATATTTTATCTAATTGGAATGTGTAGAACTTTCCTCTTTATTTTCAATAGAGTTGTAATCCTCTCTACGTGATATTGTTTTATCCTTGTAATCGAACTTGGTCATCTAGCTTGCCTTTTATAGCTTAATTCAATTAATTTTTTAATAGAAAAACTCTCTAGATGTAGTGTGACAATCATATTAAGAAATAGAAAAACAGGTTAATCTAGGTAACATCCATATAAGCTCGACTCATTCAACCTATTTTATGTTATCACTATTGATGCATAACCATTAGTTCACCATAAGTGAATTATAGTTACAACAATTATGTACTATGATCTAGATTCTAGAAATGGGTTCATATATGAATAATCTATTTGAGATATCTGAATCATTCATACATAATCCCAAAACTTTAATCATATAATAACATAATAAATTCAAAAAGAGAGTAAGAACAATATTAATAGATTACTATAAGCTAAACCATGTTCATCGACCTCAATATCCCCTTTGAATTGGAAGGATGAAGTTTAGCTCCTCATAAATCTTCAACCTTTCATGTCTTTTAAGTCTTTATGCCTATTTTAGCCTCTTTAATGCACTTTAATAGTAAAATTTAGGGTTCTATCACAATACACAATCATCTGTATAGTTGTGTAGGTGATCGTACGTGTGAAGTTGCAAGAATCGTGAACTTACACGTTTATGGTTAGCCATAAGGCCATGTAGCTGTCATATAGCTTCCTTACATGGCCATGTAAGTTTAAATACAATCGTGTATATTGTAGTAGTAGATAAAACTGCATCATTGCGCTCCTACATGTTTATAGTGAGTTACACAAAATGGGTGACATGATTATAATATAGATAAAGGAGAATTTGTTGTGAAATCTCACTCCTTATGGTTATAGTATAATGTTCATAATTGTTTTTATTTGTGAATCCTTCTATTTCCTTATGCTTCATATGGTTTATTGTGTGAAGACTTGAATTTAATTAATAAAACAAAATTTTTGTAGTTAACATAGTTGATGATACCTAGATTTGATCGACTGTTAATTTCTACACTTGATACTCAATATTTTTTCCCTACTTCACTAGTTTTGATTTTTTTAATTAAATGACTCAATTATAACCTTGAAAAGTCCTTTGATTCTTGTTATGCATGTGAATCTTCAATGTTGGAGAGCTAACATGATATGTGAAGTCATGGACAGTGTTAGCTCCAAAATTTTTTATTTAAAATTAAGCATGATTAGCTTAAATTGAGTAAGTTAGATTAACATTAATTAAGTTGAAATTAATTAGTATGAGTTAGCATTAAAGATGTTAGGTAGATGAGTTAATGAATTAAATGAGT
>JANIPM010000006.1:36633874-36646686 GCA_027478405.1 Erythroxylum cassinoides
TTAAATAGAGACTAGGGTTTGTGTTGGGAATGAAGGAAGAAAGAAGAGAAAGATGAAACCATCTTGATTTTGGATTTTGATAGGGTTTTGGCTTTTCTAGCAGAGATAAACTATAGGTAGGTTAGGTTTAAGTTCAATTTTAGCATTTTTGGATTTGTGAAGTTTTATGAATTTACACGTGAATGTGGATTGAATGAGAAAATTGGATTGTTATAGGAAACAAAGAGAACCCTATCCAAGAGCAAGACGAAAGACAACCTTGAGTTGAATTTTTGTAAGCCAATTAGGTGGGTTTCATTTTTATAATTGAGTAATGAGCCATGATTATCTTTTCACGGTTTTAGAAGACACCCTAGACCCCATATATGTCCGTTAGGTCGAGGTGTATGTTCGATACTTTCAGAAGTTCACAATTTTGACCCTCTACATGAAAAAATCTTTCTTCAGGGTCTTCACAAAATTTTAGATCTCGAAGTTCGCTTCGAAACCGTTCTAAAACAACCTCAATATGATATCTATACTGAAAGTTATGCCAATTGTCCTTAGATAGGTATAATATGATTGAGGACATAAACATGTTTGATTATTTTGGCCATAACTTCATCATCTGAGCTCCAAATGAAGAAATTCTTAAACCAATATATTCCTAACATATTTTTATATCTCTCCACAAAAATTTGTAGCCTTTGGTTGTGATCTGAAAAATATGTATGGAATGAAAGTGAGGGAATCGATTGGAAAAGCATGAATTGGTTATTTTACTAAACATACTTCGATATTTTAATTATATCTGTATCTGTAGAGCTCTGAATAGGATGATTATTGTTTCAAAATAAACTAGAGACATAGAGCTACAAATATTCTGGAGAAGTCAAGTGGTTATTTTGGCATTCGGTTGGTGTAGGCTCTCCCCCTTTTGGTTTGAGATGTTATGAGAATGAGGATGAACCGATGATGGCTAAGGAGAGTTCATGGAAATAACCTTACAAGGTAATATGCAAGCTCATTTTTTATGACATCCGAATCGTTGGGCTCTGGAAACGAGGTCCAACATAACTCCACTTAAATTTGTTTAGTGCCTAAACTCCCCAATACTGTCAATATTAAGGATTTTCATCTTATCTCTTGCTACAATACTACTTAAAAAATGCTTTCCAAGCTTATATCCTAAAGACTAAATGGTATCTTGAAGTTTTAAATTCACCAATCTCAAGGTGCCTTCATTCTAGTTAGATCCATCTCTGACAATATCTTTTTAATCCAAGAACTATTGAGGGATTGTGAAACTAGTAAATCCATCAAGAGTTGTGCAATAAAAGTGGACTTTTTAAAAGCCTTTGATACAATCAATTAGAGATTTATCCTTTTTTTTCCTTGAATGGGTTGGTATTCCTAGCAGATTTATCTTCTAGATTAATGCTTGTATTTCAACATATTGATTCATCATTCTTATAAAGGGCTTTCCAAGCAAACAATTTAAGGGAACCAATGGAGTAAGGCAAGGATCCCCTTTCCCTTTACCTTTTCTCTATTTCTTTGGAAATTCTTACTACGATGATTATGAAGAACACTTAAAGAATTTCATCACAAATGCAAGGTGTTAAAGCTAGCTCACTTAATCTTTTCAGATGATCTTATCATGTTATATAGATCTAATCTAAACTCTATTGAAATACTTCATAATTCTCTTGAGGAGTCCTGTAGGCTTTCAGGTTTGAGTGTTAATCAACATAAAAATAAGATTTATTTCTCCCCTAATGTGAAGAATGATTCTAGGCTAAGCTTAGTTGATGACTAGATTGAATGATCACTGCCTCCCTTTTAAATATCTTAGAGTTCCCATCTCATCCAAGAAGCTAAGATATTAGGAATGCCTTCCTCTTCTGGAAAGCTATAAAAGAAGAATTAATGCCTAGTAGAATAAATGTTTGTCATATGTAGGGAGGCTTCAACTTATCTCTTATATGTTTATGATATGTGCTTATTTGATTATACATTTATTCCATAACACTTAGTGTTTAATGTTATGAAATTCTTAAGAAATTTTAGTTCATATTTGGTTTTAGATACACTTCGGAAATGAAAGAGAGAAAGTGAGTCGAAAGCACAATATTTGTGTGGTCTTATTGAGATTCACTCACACTTGTCTTCATGGAGAAGGAAGAAGAAGATAAGAAAATGCAAAACAATATGCCGTAAAAATGGCTCACAGTATACACCATGTTATCATGGTCGTGACTGATCTCTCACGGCCATAACAATGTTATCATAGCATGAGACTCTTCTCACACCCGTGGCAATTGTGTCACAAGCGTGACACACTACCTAACCTTTTAGTATAAAAGAGATGTTATGCGATGGTAGAGGGCACGTTTCATTGTGATTTTTGTTTTTGGGAGAGCGAGCTCTCGGTTTTGAAGATAAGGAAGGGCAAACCTCCATATCTTTAGAGACCTATGGAGAAGATGGAGAGCTAAACTTCCCAACTCTAGTTTGGAGGTAAAATCCATGTCAAAGAACCTAATTAAGCGTTTCTTTCATTGTGTTTGTTATTCTTACTCTCTTTAGGAATTGTTTAGGTTATCCTAGGCATATGGATTTATGTTTCGTGTATCAATGATCGTATTTCTTATTATTGTTCGATTATTTATGTATGAACCCACTATTAGAAGTTTAAATATAATTCGTAAATGTTATATTTGAGATTCATTTGTCACAACTAATGATATCAAACCATTAGGGAAGCAATATGAAATTGTTTTGTTTCCAATTGATTTTGAATCATTAAGGATAACCTAACCTAGGTTAAATAACCCAAGCGTTTGTAGTTGTTTCCTTAATTAATCTATTTATATTTCATAATTTAATTGTCCAATTAAATTTAGGGAGCATATCTTACGTTATTCAATAGCTAGGTTTAATTAATGAGCATCTCTTAATTAAATGTGACCTAAAAAAAACTAGTGTTAATAGAGCTTATTGTTAACCTATGATTAATAGTTGCTAGATGGGATAAGAGAGTAACAAATCAATGAAGTGTGTTTAACTAGGTCTAGGTAAAGATTGAATCGATGACTAGGTCCCTAACAAAATTATCATTTTCATCATCTTTGAATGTTTTCTTTAATTTGTTTTCATTAATTTAGTTTCATTTTATTTTATTTTAACCCAAACCAAAAGCCCCCCATAACCTAAACACAGATTGATTTCATAATAAAAGCTAACCAAACACTCTCTATGGGATCGACCTAGACTGACCACTTATAAAGTTATAAGTCTAGTTATTTTGAGTAGTGTTATGACACGCTACATCAATTTTAGCACCGTTGCTTGGAAATGTGGTGCTTTAGTTTTTGTTCTTGATTTTAATTAGTGTTTTATACATATTTGTTTTTAATTAGTTTCTTTTCAGTTATTTCTTGATCTTTTCAATTTTTATTAGTGTTTTTGAAAAAAGAAAAAAATTCATGGACAGAATTAATTTTTCTCCACAATTCATATTGGAATGATCATACTAACTTTAGTTATGGATAAGATGACTAATAAAATTACTTCC
This sequence comes from Erythroxylum cassinoides, assembly GCA_027478405.1. NCBI lineage: Eukaryota > Viridiplantae > Streptophyta > Magnoliopsida > Malpighiales > Erythroxylaceae > Erythroxylum > Erythroxylum cassinoides. The sequence continues at coordinate 36,637,431 of JANIPM010000006.1, forward strand.
ATGATAGTTTGGGACACACAACAATTTTTATACAGACTAAAAGCTTTTTATTATGATTTAGGTACATCTCTAGAAGAATTGATTAATATTATGAATCTAATACTTTGTAATTTCAGCAAGGTGTACAGCAGTAGTTCCAGCAGCAAATGAAGCAATTCTAACAAGATACAACGTCTAGACTCCAAAATATGGCAAGCGAAATGGGTCAGATGACGGAAACTCTTGGCCGTTTAGCATCACAAAGCAAAGAAAAGCAGCTATATCAACCCAAGGTTTACCTAGTGGAAGTTAGTGAAGAAACCTTACAGAGTGAGAAGGAGTTTGAGAATCTTGAGAGAACTACTAAAGGAATTGGTTATGTTGAAGAAGGAGAGAAGGAGCTCGAAGCAGAAAAGGAAATATCATTTAACTCAAAGGTAAATGATAAGTCCCTTATTGTTTTTAATATTAGTCTTTCACCTTTACATAACATATTGAAGGAATTGCAAGAAGAGGAAAAAGGTAAAGAGACATTCGAGATATTCCAAGAGTATTGGGACTCAGTAAAGATTGGAAATTTGAAGATAGGGAAGGTGCTGAAGGTGAATGATCATCAACTTAGGCCCTATCCTAAACAACATCTCGTGGAGAGAGTTTAGACTGTGACATCAAAAGATCATAATTTCATCGTGTGAGGAAAGTATGAAGTCAAGCCAACGACACTAAATAAAGGCACTTCTTGGGAGGCAACCCAAGGGAAATTAATTTCTTTTCCTATACAAATTTGCATTTATTTCTTATATGCATGTGCACTTTTAAGTTTGTTTTCTCTTACTTGTTTTTAAGTTTTCAACAAAAAGAGAGAGAGAATTAATCAAACAAACAAACAATTTCTCTTTTTTCATTGCTTCTAGGATTATATAGTCATGATTAAAGTGCGAATTGACTGTGAGAATCCATTAAAACCTTAGCATGTACTTTTGCTCTTATGATTGATTAATATGCATTATCGTTAGAAGAGTGGTGACTAGTGGTAGACAAAAGCTAGTGAGATTTTGAGCTTTATTAGACTAATACATTCATATCAGTCTCATTGTGTTTTATTTATGTGTGACCTTCATGACATATACATCTTGACTTTGCTTTGATTTTCCATTTAAGACCTCATTTTTATCACATACATTAACATCAAAATGATTAGGCACTCTTTGTTTTTCCAAGCTACATTACCCAAATAGCCTACCCATTAATATGAATTTTTCTTTGTTAAGCCACCTTGAGCTTTATTAATCTTCGTTTTTGTACTATCCATATTAAATGCTTTTATACTTAACCAAAATTCCTACCCAAGTTATAAAGCTAATGTAGAATTTGTTAATTATTAATGCTTGTGGATGTACAAAAGTTTAATTATAGGGATGTGCATATATGTGGGGTCGTTATATTTGTCAAAATGTCATGTTATGAACTCCATTGTTGGTATAACTTCTTTTATTTTTATGTGAAAAAAATGAAAGCAAACGAGAAAAGCAAAAGAAAAGACAAGAAAAAGGAAAAGAAAGAGAAAAAGAAAAGAAAAATGTTTAAATAAAAGTATCAAGGAGGAAATGCATATGTTTTGCAAAGTTACTCATTATTAGTCTTTCCTCTTAAGTTGGGAAGAAAGGGTTACTTGAGTATGATCTGAATAAGGGAGATGTAGTTCTTAAGGGTCACTCCCTATGGTTATAAGGTCTTGTTTATTATCAAATTTTTTGAGTGATATATGCTTGATATGGTTTATGGTGTGAAAGTTTGAATTTGAGCTAGGAAATATACTTTTTGCACTTCAAAGTTGACGTACACAATTGTGAGTGAATGTTGATTTTTGCACTTGATGGTATATTGAGTATTTTTCTTGTAACACTAGCTTTGATGGATTTTATGTTACTTTACCCAAATACATCTCATCTTACCCTTACCATCATTACAACCATGAAAACTCCTTTGATTCATGATGATGCATGTGAATCTTATTAGTGGAGAAATGAAATGCTTTACAAAGTTATAGAATGTTATGATCATGAATGGTATTTGAATGTACCCATGAATTTATCTTATTTAAACACATTTTTCAAGTCTACCTCTAGATTGCTCATTTTCTAAAGGTGAAGAATGTTAATTGATCATGAGTAGAAGCATGGAATGTTGAATTCTTGCGATGGTTTTTGAAAGTTATTCATCTTCACTTATGAGTATATATTATTGGGAAATATGGAAAATGGGTAGGTGCTTTTGGGTCTATGATTTCGATTTTAATGTTTTACCTGAAGATGGTCAAAAGTTAAGTATGGAAGAAATTGATACGTACGTAATTGATTATACATTTATTCCATAACACTTAGTATTTAATGCTATGAAATGCTTAAGACATTTACTTTAGTTCATATTTGGTTTTAAGCATAATTCAAAGCAAAAGAGCTAAAGTAAGTTGAAAGTAAAATATTTGAGTTGCCTTGTTGAGATTCGCACTCGCTTATCCTCATGGAACAAGAAAAGGAGGGATTAAAAGTAGAAGATGACAAGAAAATGCAAAACAATATGTTGTAAAATGGTTCATGATATACACCGTCTTGTCATGGTTATGAATCATCTCTCACAATCAGGACAACATTGTCATAGGCATTAGACACTTCTCACGCCTATGACAAGTGTGTCACTAGCGTGACACATTAGTCACACCCATGACAAGTTTATCATGGAAGTGACAAACCATTTCACGCCTATGACACTGTGACAGCTCACCGAAGACACACTAGTCACACCCATGATGAGTTTGTCATGGACGTGACAAACCATCTCATGCCCATGACACTTTGATGGCTCACCGAACCCTAACTTTTTAATATGAAAGAGATGTTGCAAGATGGCAGAGGGCATGTTTCGTTGGGGTTTTCATCTTTGGGAGAGTGAGCTCTCGGTTTTGAAGATAAGGAAGGGCAAAGCTCCATATCTTTGGAGACCCATGGAGAAGATGGAGAGCTAAACTTTTTGACGTTTATTCAAAGGTGAAATCGACGTCGAAGAACCCAGTCAAACATTTCTTTTATTGTGTTTGTTATTCTTACTCTCTTTAGGAATTGTTTAGGTTATCCTATACATATGGATTTGGGTTTCATATATGAATGATCGTATTTCTTGTTCTCATTCAATTGTTTGTGTATTAACATATAATATGTAATTGTTATATTTAAGATTCATTTATAGTAACTAATGATATAGAACCATTAGATATATAATCCGTAATTGTTATATTTCCAATTGATTTCGAATCATTAGGGATATCCTAACCTAGGTTAAATGACTCGAGCATATGTAGTTGTTGCCTTGATTAATATGTTTTCCTAATTTGTAATGCGACTATCCAATTAAATCTAGAGTTCATATCCTAGGTTGTTCGATAGCTAGGTTTAATTAACAAGCATCTCTTAATTAAACATAAACTAAGAAAAAATCAGAATTAATAGAGCTTATCGTTAACCTATGATTAAAAGATGCTAAAAGGCGTAAGAAAGTAATAAATCAATGAAGTATGTTTAACTAGGTATAGGCAAAGATTGAACCGACGATTGGGTCCCTAATGAATTCATCATTTTCATCATCTTTGAATGTTCTCTTTAATTTTTTTCATTAATTTAGTTTTATTTTATTTTATTTTAACCCAAACCAACCCCTTCCTCATAAACTAAGCATCGATTGATTTCATAACAAGAACTAACTTAATACTCTCTGTGAGATCGACCTAGATTCACTACTGCTATAATAATAATTCTAGTTATTTTGAGTAATGTTACAACACGTTACGTCAGTTTAGAAACCTCCACACCCACAGGAGCATCCATCTTTTTCTGCCAAGGAAGATTAGTAAAGAGTTGGAAATTGTATTAAGAGTTTTCTATTGACTAGAAGGGTTGATAACTTTAAAGGTGCAAAAATCAAGTGGGAGTAGCTGTGTTGGAGAAAATAGGAACGTGGACTAAGGTTGATTTCTCTATGGATGAGTTAATTAATCCTAGTAGCAAAAAAAATATTGAGGCTATTTACTAATAAGGAGGCTTTATTGTCCAAATGGACTAATGAATGTTATCTTAATAACTCATTCTCGCGATTTAAAGAGGAGAAAGAACATTCCTAGTATTTTACTCAAATGTTAAGGAAAAGGCAGATAGTCTATCCTTTAATCAAAACATAAATTGGTAAAAAATAGTCCTGTTTTTGTTTGGTAATTGGTTATAGCAAGCCCCCTAATCCTTAGGGAGGATTTAGCATCACTAATAATCAGGATTCATATCCAAGCTCGAGTAATGGAGGTCATTCAACAAGATACTTGGGCCTTTAGCTTTATACGCTGTGAGACACTTTGAGTTTATTTTCCTGAATCTCACAAGGAATTATATTAGTCCCTAGATACTAGGAATAGTAGAGAATTCTCTAATCATTCTTGCGTTAAAGCTATCAAGCCTCAATTGCCTAGTGGTCAATGGTATAACATAGTTTGAAAGTGTAACTTAATGCTTAAAGCATCATTTATTACTTAGCTTAGCAGCAAGACACATTAAAAACTAAAGACAGATTGATTGGTTTAACTAATTAGATATGTTTGCTACGCAGTCTCAGGCCTGAAACTATTAACCATTTGTTTTTCCAATGTGACTACACTAAAACTGTCTAGGCTAGGATGCAGCATATGTTAGATCTTTTTCGTTCATATTTGGAATGGCCAGACATCCTTAGTTGGGCTGATAAACTATACAAAAAACTGTGAGTTGATCAAATAAGTCTTAGTCTCAACATAACCTGCTCACTCTATTCCATTTGGAGTGAAAGGAATAATAAGTTATTGAAGAACTCAAAATTAAGAGATATATTTATTTACAATTATACTACTTGTGGCCAAACGACTAAAATCATTGTTGACTAAAAAAAATAGATTATTAGAAATGACAAGTCCGAGGAAAAGAAGGTCATAATTGATACATTAATTGAAAATATTATTTAATGAATCGTAGAAAAGATGTTCAAATTAGTTGGTAAGATATGGTCTAACATCAAAGAAGTATCATGCAAACATAAACTATTAAATTAGCCTCTATATTAATAAATAGGATTAATTATACAAAACGCAAACTTTACTTACTTTTGTAATAATAATTTAAACTTAAAAAAACACTAAAATATTTCAACTTTTAATTTTTAAAAATAATTTGATGTTAAATTCTTTGTTAACACGAATGACATGCTCGTCACATGAAATTAGTACTTTTACTATGTAACTACCTTATATAATATTTGTAACATATAAAAATTTTATTAATTAACAAATTAAAAATATCAAACATCCTAAAATAACTATAAAAACGTACATAAAGTGTATAATTATTTTAATATTTTTAGCTTATTAAATAATAAAACTTATGTGATACGAATATGATATAATAACCACATCACGACAATATTTATCCATTATAACTCACCAGAGAATATGTTATCGATCAATTTTTGCTAAAAATTGAAATTTAGCATATTTTACCGCTATTTTTTAAAGTTCATCATAATATTGAATAAAGTTTAATTTTTTTTACAATTAACCCTAATAAATATCATAAATTATTCTCCTGCTGGGAAGGACCGACCAAATCAGAAGCACTTGCATGGTCGTGTTATTTAAATTTTCTAGGCACTTTGCTAAATAAACTCAAAACGTAATATTCTCTCCCATTCTCTGCCATAATTTCAGTAAACGAAGGTGTTGTAATGTGGATGAGCAAAAGAACATGGAAGTTTTAATCTTCAAAAGGTGTCAAAAGTTTCCCAATTAGATGAAACTAAAGAAAGACCAATTGACATCAAACATACATTAGGAATAGCAAGATGTCTAGCAACTAGATTGCAACTGCTGCATGCATTCGTAATTAATACATACATACACTTTGGGACAGACTTATATAAGAAAAACCACCCAAGTTTGCTGGCTACTTGGTGCTTGGATACGCACATGGGGTTGCTCCTAGTTTTGCAGCAGATGCAGTCGGTGAGACTCTGAAAACAGTCTTCTCAAGACATCAAATGCATATATGTCTGCAAATCCTACAATACTGTCTTTACTGCCTGTGAACTGAAGTTGCTAACAGAAACGGTAAAATAATATTTATTGAACTTAGGGCAACGTAATAGGCCATTAAAAATATCAAAGAGGATATAGTCTAAAAGGTCACACTCTCAAAGATGAGTAGTAGCTAGATTTAGTTACCGCAACTACTCTCCCCACCTTGCGCTTGGCTACACCTGCATGCATGCATTCCATCAACTCTATCTCAGGCGCCAACAATAAAATCTCTCCCTAAATGGTCTTGGAGACCACCAACCTATCACTCATATCTCTTTAGGTAATTGAAGACTTCCACCCTATTGAAAACTAATAAATAGGAAATAAAGGGGAGAGATGCACATAGATTGAAAGAAAGGCAACACCTACATGACACTACATAAACAACAAAAGCAAAAGGATATTTTCTTGGCCTTTTGCGAGCGTAGAAATAAGAAAAGTAACATTTCCAGAAGAATTATCAAAATTGATCAAAGTAATGTTTTAAATTGAGGTCCAAACAACAAGATTATGGCTTTTAACCTTTGTTTCGTGTTGACACCAAACAAAACATCAAAGGATAGTGAATTTCCAAAAAGGAAAAAAAAGAAAATCAAAGGATAGTGTGTTCAAGAGGAAAAAGAAGAATGTGACATAGATTGACAAAACTTAACATATCAGCAAGCCCATATTGATTGATTTAAGACATAGTACTCTGAATGAAGCAATTTGCATTAAATCAATAACAGAAAAGAACCAGCACATAATCAAAATAAAAAGAATCTTAATCTTTGTCACAAGTGACATACAAGCCTTATGAGCATGCCACTTGACCATTAGCATTAATATAGTCTTAAACAAGTAACTAAAAAATGACAAAGCCCAGTAGCTTGATAAACAAACAATTTCTAATACCCATGAGACGTTAATCTAACCCTTTTGTTCTACATATGCAGGCACTGCTACTCCCTTACCAATTTGTACACAACAGTAGTGAACACTAGTAAATATAATTTAGAAAGTGAAACTTATAAAAAAAAACAAATCAATAACAGATATTTTTCTTCCCACCGCAGACTCCCAACAGAAATAAAGAAGAGTACCAAATAGTAAACAAAACCCCAAATTTAAGGAATCAGAGATGGCATCCGAAGCAATTGCATGTTTTAGGAGTGAAAGAACAAAAACCAAAGGGCCTGTTGGGAATGTTGCAATTGATCGCATAGCAACAAGGAGATGGCAAGCATAGCCCTTTGGCACCTCCACAGCAAGTGCAGAGTGCACATATCTGAAAGCTACTCAGCCTCCTTCTACTCTCATTCCTCATCATCAACTTCATCTCCACCACCTTCACGGGCTCCATTAATGGTTTCATCTCACTATTTGTTGCAGACACATTTGACTGGAAAAAAGAAAAGAAAAGATAAGATAAATATTTCAATCCATTGAAACCCAAAACCGATTTCATAAGAAAACAAGAGATCTATGAATTCGAATAAGCTAAAAGGTGTTAAGAAACACTACTCACATGGGTAACCCTTGAAGTTGCTTCACTGCTACTGATCACACTAAACAAAAGCAAAAGCAGCAACAAGAGATTAAAAATGACCCAACAAGCAGACATGATTGATGTTCCCTTTTCAAAATGGGATTTTTGGATTTCTTGAAGTTGGGATATATTATAATTTACTAAACGAGGTGGGTTTTGAGTTGACGGAGTAGCTATGGTTGGGCATACGCGTACCGCTCGTACAACGAACGATTCACCTTGTTGCACCGCCCGACTGTAATTGTGAAGTTCTTTGGGAGGGTAAAGAAATGGAATGAAGTGATTAGGGGTTTATGACTTATGACTCAATTCTTGTAGGTAATCACTTTCTCAGCCTTTAAATGCAGTTATGTTACCCTCACCCTCATGTCTTTTATTTTGGAATTGGGTGCACCTGTTTGGATGTGTGATTTTGTCTTCTCTGAAATCGTGCTATTAACTTTGTACTTGTTCGCACGTTAAGAGAAACAAACATTCCAAGAATTAACGACTACACTTATGCTTACAAAGAAATGATATCAACAAACTTTATCCATGACCATAAACCATAGACTCCAGCACCATATGAGATTTGGTTTTCGTCAGTCTCTGTTGCTGAGATTGGTGTGCATTAATATTAGGATTCAAAAATGTTGGCTTTGAAGTAAATTCTTAAAATAATCATTTAAACCTCAGTCCAAGCAAAAGATATTTGTTTCTAAGATTTTACCTTTGAATGTGGTTCAGTCGGATTATGGTGGGGCTGAACGTTGCTGCTTGGATCCATGAGATTGACTGATTCTGACTGAGAGATACCTGCAAAACAGTAAAGGCACGTCGGAGGTTGATTCCCGATAGGCCCCTCCGACGCCCAAGTCAGTCTCTTGAGAGAATTTTGGTGGCTAGTGAAAAAAGAGAATTAGGGTTTTCCAAAGTCGTACCTTTCTCATGATGAGATAATGAATTTATATCTGAAAAATACCTGCTAGGTTTACGTCTTCCCTTTCAAGTGGGCAGCCACCATTTATGAATGGGTCGTCTATGTTTGGACTTGAGCCTGGGCCTAGCACGACCGACCCAACCATAAGCCCCCTACTCCTCGAGTCTGACGAAGGAGAAGGGTCGAAGGAGTACATAAGGATCGTGTTTTTCTACAATCGTGCAGCTCGTCTGTAGAACAGCTCGTGATAGGCCCGATCGGTCGGACTTCAATGCTTAGTGCATGACAGCTCGTGCCAGGATCGGTCGGTTGAACGTCGACGCCAAGCGCGTGAAGGCATTTGATTTAATCATTATTACCGACACATGTCCTCTGATAGGTTTTCAAAATTTAAAACGAAATGTCTTTATAACCGCCGTGCAGCTGTCACATACGTCCTTTCAACTGTTGCGCCACTAGGGGTAACTGATAACCCTAATTTGCACGGCTCAGATTTTACCGCGCGTCCAAATTCTATCCGTATGCCCACTCAGTGTCTTGTTATAAGTACTTGAAATTGACACACTTCTTCGCTTTCTGCGTGTTCGATTCTTCAATCTTTGCTTCCTCTTGTTGGAGTTATGTAAATATAGTGCCCTAGAAAGCAAGTGTATTTACATGTAACTTTATCTTCTTCAGTTACAGT
>JANIPM010000006.1:36657898-36673888 GCA_027478405.1 Erythroxylum cassinoides
GGTGTTGGGAACTTCATCGCCTGATAATAGGTCGAGACAACAGCTCTGAGGGCGTTTTGCATGGCTCTTCCAATTATCGCATTATATGCACCTACAAACTTCACAACTAGGAATTCAACAGTCTTCACTACTTGGAACGGCTTCTGTCTGAACCTTACGTTCAAGAGGACTAGAGCAAACGGATAAGCTGATGCTCTTGTTACCCCTTTGATTGGTCCCTCTATTGGCAGTAGTCGTTCCTCCGGAATCTCCATATGCTTAAAAATGTCGTAGTACAATAGGTCAACCGAGTTGCCTGTGTCGATCATTACGCACTTCACCTCACTACCGTCCATATTCAAAGTGACCACGAGTGCGTCATCATGAGGACAGCTGATGCCAGCCAGGTTAGACTCGTCAAACGAGATCACCTCATTAACTTGCGGCTTTTTCGTTGCTGACTAACCCTCAGCGATCTGCCTGGCATATCACTTCCTTCCTCGGACGGTGGACCCCCCTGCTGTGCTACCGCCAAAAATCATGTTGATGACCCTGACCGGTCGGTCATCCTGCTATCTGGTATTCTTGTCATCTCTAGCCCTGGACTGTCCTCTCGTATCGCGTCGGTCTTCCATATTCCTGGTCTACCTTCCGCCATCATTCATGTGCTGTCTCCATGGTTTTTGCCAATTGTCAGACCGACCGCTTCTTCCCTCATTACCTCGATCAGCATTCTTCCCGTACTTTAAAAATCTACCCAGTCTTCCCCTATGGATAAGGAGTTCAATCTCTTTCTTTAGGTCCCAGCAATCCTCCGTGTCATAACCGACATCTCTGTGGAAACGGCAATATAAAGAAGAATCATTTTTTTAAGAGGGGTTTTCAATTGCTTGGGTTCTCGAAGGGATTCCCCTTCTGCCCTCATAACCTCCAGTACTTCCGCATATCGCCTGTTGAGCGGAGTGAAGGGTTCTCGCCTTTGATCCTTTCGATCGATCGGCCTCCTCCAGCTAGACTGATCTTTCTGTTGTTTATGTGAACCATCTGCTCTGTCATTTGGCGAACGATCATCTGCCCTGCGCTTCGTATTTTTCAGCACTTCTTCAAGCTGGATATATTTATCTGCCCTGTTTCTTATCTCCTGGATAGATCTGGGTTAATCGAGGGCCAATGACTTTTTGAACTCTTCATCCCTCGTATTGCTCATAAGTGCAGCCAACATGGATGAGTAGGTGAGGTCAGGGACTTCGACGGCTTCGTTGTTGAACCGAATGATGAACTCCCGTAAACCTTCATTCCTTCCTTGGGTCAACTGCATCACTTCTAAGGCAGTCTTCTGCGGCTATTTACTTGTGGCGAACTGGTTGATGAATAGCGACTTAAATTCCTCAAAACAAGTGATGCAACTCGGAGGTAAACTGTTGAACCATCGCCGAGCTCCTTCTTGAAAGGTTGTGCAGAAAGGCTTACATTGAATGGCGTCTGAAACGCAATGCAGGTTCATCATCGATTGAAAGTGCTGAAGGTAGTCGAGGGGATTGGTCTTTTCAATGTATTTTTCTGGCGTCGGTATCTTAGTGCCGATCGCTGGGAGGCTATCCAAGATCTCCGGGATAAAAGGAGAGCTGTATTATGTTGATGGTTGGCCAGGGCGGGAATTCATGACCATATTGATCCTGTGGTCCACGATTTTTTCTAGGACTTCCGCAGAGTGCCGATCGACCATCACACCAACCTGCCGAGCGGGTGTTTGTTGCTGCTCCGGTTGAGATTGTAGGATTTGACGGATCAATAGATCGGTCGCTTCTTCTATTTGTCTCTGTGTGAGAAAGGCTAGCTGTGGTGCAGGAGGGTTAGTGTTGAGGGGGTATTGAATGTGAGGATGTGAACTGGTTCGAGCATCATCCTCTAGGGCCACGCTTTGCGCCTCTTGGTCTTAATTTTGAGACTTTTGTGGTTGATCATGTTGGTGTGAGTGTTGAGAAGGCAGCTCGTTTATGCTAAGAATTTGGATGGTGGGTGGAGGGTTTGTTTGGTGGTCAGGATGAGGCGGTGTCAGGGCGGCGGGTAGTCGCAAGCCCATCTGCTGTAGTGCAAGTGTCGCAACAACGGCTACATCAGGGTTTGTTGTCGCCGCCTAACTGATTTGAGTGTTTCTGGACGTGGTTTGTTGATGCCCGACCCTACGATGGGCGTCAATTGGTTCAGTCAGATTTTGGTGGGGCTGGGCGCTACTGCTTGGATCCATGAGATTGACTGATTCTGACTGAGAGATACCTGCAAAACAGTAAATGCACGTCGGAGGTTGATTCCCGATAGGCCCCTCCGATGCTCAAGTCAGTCTCTTAAGAGAATTTTGGTGGCTAGTGAAAAAAGAGAATTAGAGTTTTCCAAAGTCGTACCTTTCTCATGATGAGATAATGAATTTATATCTGAAAAATACCTGCTAGGTTTATGTCTTCTCTTTCAAGTAGGCAGTCACCATTTATGAATGGGTCGTCTATGTTTGAGCTTGGGCCTAGGCCTAGCACGACCGACCCAACCAAAATGCATAATTCACACATGTAATTCTTTAAGTCCCAATTCCAGCATTTGCTTCCAAATTATATTTATATTAATGTTTAATCTTAGAGATATTTAGGATTTCAGAACTTAAACTAAAAAGATAGAGATTGAGTAAAGAATACAAAGAGATGTTGAAAGACATAAATACAATTAAAAACGTAGAGATTAAGGTTTAGAGGGATATAAGAATGAAATTTTCTAGAGGATAGGACATAAAAGGTATAGAGAAATATCCAAGATTTTAGGACTAAATTCCTATTGAGGTATCCATTAAAATTGATGGCCTTAAAGATGTATACGGGAATTAACAACTATAAACCTTAAGAAATATCTAGCTTTTAGATGAAAATTGAAGGCCTTAGAAAGGATACAAGAATTGATAACTACAAACTTAGAGAGATTCCAACGATTTTAGACATAAATTCATGATCCATGAAGGTATCTAGGAATTAACAACTACAAAACTAGAGAGATGTCTAAGGTTTCAACTAAAATGAAAGACTTAAAGAAGTATTTACAAATTTGACTTGGTAAGTAATATGAATAAAAGTCAATATATCGAGTGCACAAAGTTCTCCACTTTGCGAGAGTTTGGAAAGAATCATAACGTACGCAACCTTCTCTTTATATTTTTACAAAGAAACTATTTATGTGACTTAAACTTATGACTTATGATCGCAAAGAAGTAACTTTACTGATTACTCCAAGGCTCACCCTCATGGTAAGTAATATAAATATCAGGAAAAATTAGCTTAAAAAATTATTGAAAATGAGCCAACTCATATATTAGAGAAAACAAGTAAAATTCGTATTATTTAATTCTTTAATGTCAGCATATGTTGACACTAACTCAAAGATATTGAGCACAAAATTAGAAAAATACTTCCTTTTTATGATAATTGAATCTTTAGTGATTTCTTGACAAGTTGAGTAATTTCTATTATTGATGCTAATGTGTATGCCATCTGATTAAAAATTATATTAAGTTGATTACAAATTGTGAAACTATGTATTTAATGACTGTCGTGAATAACATAAACACATTCCTCATATTTTAGCATTTCCCACTTTAGAAAATGGTCTTTGAACTTTTGTAGACAATTAAGTGTCCTATTTTCTTTAGCAAATTGTTGCTTTCAAAATACAACTTGATTAAACACAAATTAAAATTTTATACAATTATATACGATTATTGAATTTAACACAAATGGATTGACAAGTGTTTGTATAAATAATATTATTAAACATTTGTATTATTTGAAATATCAAGGACAATAATTACTAGTTTAAATGATTCAAAGAAAAACAAATGTCAAATTGAGTTTCATTCATGACTAATGTTTGGAGCAATATAGAAATTCAAAAATTCTTGTGATTGAATTCTAAAGAAAACATAAGGATATATATTAATTTCGTTGAAATGATATGTGGCATTATTTGAATTTTTAGGTTAATTAATATCCAAAGAGGCATTTTTGTAAATCAACTTTTAAGCCAAGCATAATAGTTGATCCAAAACTCTTATAAATAAAAGAATTATCATAACCTTACAATCCACTTTTTCAATATGCATTATAGGGACTAGATAACACCATTCATCAAGATGCATTGGGTTTACTTTCGATTGAAAAATGTTATAACTTCTCCATACTTAAGCTATTTGTTTTCACTTTTTTGGTTAATTTTTAGTCAAGTTATTGTTTGCCAGATTTTGACCTAGTACTATTTTTTATTTTAATTCTCTAACTTTTTTCCTAGGTTATTTTCAAAAAGGTACAAAAAATTGTATTAATAAAAGTCTCCTAAAAGAGTTGTCAACTTACAACACATTTGTAAAAAAATCTTATAAAGATTATAAGTGACATTACATTAATAAACTATATAATTCTATCAACAACTTGAATTTATAATATTAAATTATAGCATATGAGCCTTGTTGAGTTATATGTATCTAATGTATAGGTTTCATCTATTGCTTGGTACTTAGTTATTTGGTCTTAATGTTGCTTGAAATTTCTCTCCTTGCCAACTTTACTTTGTTACTGACATCCCTTGGAATCCTAAGACAATTCAAGAAATATTCTAGTTGGATAAACTTCTCACTCTACATTTGAGATGTATTCCTTTATCCATAATGACCTCTCTAATTCAGTTGTCTATAAGTTTGAGCAGTGGAGTTTAACCTATTTTTTTGTTTAGGAAAACTATATTGTTTCTTTCCCTTTACAACCTACAGATGCAGTAACTTATACTCAGTTTAAAATGGCTAGATCATTTTTCTTTTGATACTTAACATCTAATGGCCAACTTATTATCTAATTTTATGAGTCATGATGGAGATGATGCTTACACCATCTAAGCATATTCAGCCATATAATATAAGAGTAAGAGCATTAAGGAAACAAATGGTCAAGGCATTATATGACTGATTTGAAAAGGACTCATAAACCACTGAGGGTGGTGTAGCAATTGATTCTATTAAATGTCCTAATTTTTTTATTAACCATACCCAAAGTATAAAGGAAGTCTTATATAAGTGTCCTTTAACCAAACTAGCTTCTAACAAGGTTAAATCGTAATAAAAGGCTTGAATAAGGTCACACAGGAGGAGTTAGTGAACTTTTGTTATTTGTTCCTTAGTTAGAAAAAAGCATCATCTTTGTTATAGATAGGTTTGAAGCAAGGTACAACATTATGGAATTTTTCCTAGGTTATTATTACATGTTTTCAACTTAATGAGCTCTTGATTTTTCTTTTATTTTCATAAATTTTTCCCATAAATTTTTCCCATACTTTGATTTTCAACCAATTATCTTTTTCTTTGACTTTTTTCTTTATTTTTCTCTATTTATAAAATTTATGTAAGGTTGCCCATTTGCCAATTCTCATTCTTATACCTTTTGTTGATTGTTTTGCAAGTTTTACAATTTATAACCTTCAAACTATCTTAAGTGTACGAGTCATGATTTGCAGTATGTGAAGGGTCAATCCCATGAGGAGGTGTGAACTAATCTAATCTTACATTATCTAAGGCTAAGAAAATTACTAAAATGAAAATAAAACAGGATAGGAAAGTAACCATGGATAATTGTCAAGTTATTAATTTGCAAAATTAAAGAAATCAAATGTTGAGCACCATCAATTCAACAATGGGAAATCACACAAATTTACCAAATTGTGAGAGAGGGATTTGTCCTATCATCAATGATAACCTAATCATTTTTTTGTTATTAGGATGTCGGTTCTAAACTATCATAGGATGGATTACTCTATCTCAAGTTATAATTACTAAACCCTAATTAATATATTCAAGTCGAGTCATTGAAATTTTTTTCTTTCAATTGACTATTGGTCCATAACGTAATCAGTTCTTAAGCTCTCTAATAAACCATTGGGTCTCATACGGGATCTCTCTCCTCTCTTTGCACAATAACCGATAAGATTGATTTCATAGTTTATTGGATCACCTAACTCTCATTAATATGCCCTAATCATTTTGCATTTGACTCACCCTCTCGTTTTGTTATCGAAGCTTGAAGATAATCAATCAAAACACCCAATCAAAATAACACAAAAATAACTAGATTAACATTAACTTAAGGTAAAATCTTGGAAGAAAGTGAGAACACATTAATTAAACCTAAATCCATAACCATATTTGTATTCATTTCAGCAATCAAGAAAATGAAAAAAAAAAGATGAAATAAATACACATGGAATGGGGATTAGGATGCCTTGGGAAATTAACACAGCTGCGAAGACCTGCTTCTTTCTCCTCTCTTCCTCTTCTCTCCTCTTAGATTCTTTTCCCAAAATGGTAGATTGGAGGCTCCCTTAGGGTTTCTTCATTAACCCTTTTATAGGTTTTTCTTCTCTTTGTCTCTATGTGAGGAAGGCTGGTTGTGGTGCATGAAGGTTCGTGTTGAGGGGATATTGGATGTGAGGATGTAAACTGGTTCGAGCGTCATCCTCTAGGGCCACGTTTTGTGCTTTTTGGTCTTGGTTTTGGTACTGTTGTGGTTGATCATGCTGATGCGAGTGTAGAAGGGGTGGCTCGTTTATGCTAGGGTTTTGGTGTAGGGGCGGAGGGTGTGTCTGGTGATCAGAATGCGGCGATAGAAGGGCGGCGGGTAGCCGCAAACTCATTCGCTGCAATGCAAGTGCCGGAACAGCGATTACATCGGGATTCGTCGCCGTTGCCTGACTGATCTGAGTGTTTCTCGACGTGGTGTCTTGATGCTCGGCCTCGCGGTGGGCCCAATTAGTTTTGTCGGATTCTGGTGAGATTGGGCACTGCCACTTAGATCCATGAGATTGGTTGATTCTGATTGAGAGATACCTGCAAAACAGTAAAGGCACGTCGGGGGTTGATTCCCGGTAGGCCCCTCCGACGCTCAAGTTAATCTTTTGGGAGAGTTTTGGAGGTTAGTGAATAATGAATTAGGATTCTCGAAAGTCGTACCTTTCTCATGATGAAGTAATCAATTTATATCTGACAAATACAGGTTTAGGTCTTTCCTTTCAAGTGGGCAGTCGTCATTTATAAGTGGGTCGTCTATGTTTGGACCTGGGCTTGGGCCTAGCACGACCGACCCAACCAATATATGTAAAGTGTTGTGATTAAAATTTTGATAAATTATCCATATTACAAATCTTACCAAATTGTTTCAAATGTAATTTAATATGCATAAAATATTGAGCATATTTTTACAAGTTTGTATTCTTTGATTTAAGGGAGTTGTATGAAAATACGCATTGCCAATACTAGATGGCCTAGATAATGTGTATATGTTCTTAATTTAGTTTGCCATTTCGTGTTTATTTTCTCAAATTTTTGTAATCATTAAGAAAGAGGGAACTTATTGAACCAAATAAATTCACAAATGATTACGAAATGCTTAACCATTAATTTATTTTATATTAATATCAATGTTTAACCATGACATTGTCAGGAAGAATGAACTTGAAGCTTGAAATTGATGTTAGCCTATAATCTTTTTATTTAAGCATTATTGCCTTAAATTAGTCCCATCGGACAGGCAAGGCAACCAATCCTAAATTTTTGCATTAAAAAGAAAAAAAGGGCTACTTGGGTTCCAAAAACTTATTTACAAACTGAAACACAACCACAACGTTTGACAACAAACCAGTTTCACAAATTCCTCTCAATGAACTCCCAAATCCTGTGTTCCATGTAAACTCTGTCGCTATGCCTGCGTGGCATGTGACGTTCATCCGGGAAAATTAGTAGTTCATAGGGCTTCCCAGCCGCAATTAGCGCATTGATCAGTCTTGCAGTGTGCCTAAAATGCACGTTTTCATCGATCATGCCATGGACTAACAACAATCTACCTTTCAACTTGTGCACATGATGCATTACAGAGCTATGCTCATAACCTGTGGGATTCTGCGAAGGAAAACCCATGTACTTCTCAGTATAGAATGTGTCATATCCATCCCATGAAGTCACTGGAGCACCAGAAACGGCACAACAAAAATAATCAGGAAACTTCATCAAGGTCATAGCTGCCATATACCCCCCATAGCTCCATCCGTACAACCCAATGTGGCCAACTTTGGCCAGCCCTTCCTTGATGAGCCAATCAGCCCCAGTAAGCTGATCTTCGGCATCAATATTGCCAACATTGTGCTTTAGAGAACCCTCAAACAGCAGCCCACGCCGAGCAGTTCCTCTATTATCCAACTGTAAAAAGAGTGAAATAATCAGCAGTTAGAAGACAGCGTGCTAAATGTCAAGCAAATGAGCCTTCTTTTTCTCAATCATATACCTTACACATTACAAGAAATCTTTCATACATTTTTTTCCAGCATCAATTCACACATCCCCTCAATCTTGCTAAAATTTTCTTTCCATCTTAACAAGTTTTTTAACAACAAACGACAATTATTTGACCGTAAATGTTGGGAGTTTGTAAATTCTGGTCATGAACCTAATTTGGCTAATATTTACAGAATATATAAAGGAAATTTACGCAGCAAATATTCCGTTTAAATTTGCCTAGCAACTTATGGTTTAAATCTATTAGAAATAATAAAATTTCTTATTAAATGAGACTATTCTTGTTTATAAGTTTAGTTAATTTTTCGTCTCCTTTAGAATTAGGATTTAAAGACATCCTCTCTCTCTCTCTCTATATATATCTAGGTTAAATGAAAGAAATAAGAAGATAAACTAATTTCTAAAGTCTGAAACTTCTAATTGGAGTAATTCTGGCGTGATTCCAAAAGTTTTGTTTATTTCAAATTCTAAGTGTAGTTTAGTTCTTAGTTCTTGATAAAAATCCTAGGAGTGATTCTTCAACCTATCATATATTTCAACTCTTTTTTTTTTGGTTTAATTTCTAGCCCTAAATTCAAAGTTTTTATAACCATCATTATTTCAATTCCTTATTTTTAATTTTTAATCATAAATTGAACGTTTCAGCAACCCTGTTTTTAGGTTATACGTGTTCTTTCTACAAATCTCTTCTATTTGTCCTACAACACATCCATGCCACCTCTACTCGTAAATACTCGATTTCTAGTCTGTGTAGGTGTCTACAACCAAAAGGAAAACAAATCAGTTAATTAAAGAATACTAACCTTCCATACTAAGATGCCTTTGCTCCGTAAGTATTGCGCCCTCATGTCCACAGTATTAATCCAAGAATCAGAGACAATCTGTACACTGGGGCCACCATACACACTGATAACTGTTTTGTAGGGAGGTGATCCAAATTTTGTCGGGTCAGGCTTATATAAGGCCCCATATAACACAGTTCCATCATTTGCCTGTATTTGAACTATCTCTGGAGGATTAAGTTCAAGTCTCTTAAATCTTGGAATGGGTAAGAGCTGTTCGAATAGAGGCATAATTACATGACCATCGAGCAAGGAACAAAGTAGAATCTTAGGGGGAGAATCAAGGGAATCATGAATGTCAACAAAATTTTGCATATGGTGATCGAGCACAACCGTATGCTTTCCCTTAACATGTGTTAATCTCACTGGGGCCTGCAATGTATGATTGACACTTGGACATAATCTAGTGCAGTAAAGGTTAGACTCCAAAGGCCCATCTAAAGTTGCAGTAAAGTATACAAGCCCTGCAGCTTCATTAACACCAGCAACTTGCTCAACCATCCATTCACCTTCAGTAATAGGACCCAGGCATACGCCATTTGCATCATGCAGATACAAATGTCTGAATCCTGTTTTCTCACTAGCCCAAATAAAACCACCAGAACACTTGGTTACACTTTTGTCTAAAGGAGTGAAACAATCATGTAAATTAACCCATGTGTTACTCTCTTCCACCAATATAATGTTACTTTTTCCTGTCTTCACATCAAATTTAAGAATCTTTAGTCTGGAATGTGACCTGCTCAAAATTTGAGTTATGAGAATATTTCCATGCATCCAATTGACTCTGGCCAAATATTCTTCCTCACTGTCTGGCTCTTCCAATCCTCCACAAAGAAGATCTAACCAAGTGATAGAACCACCAGAAGCAGAAACTACCCCAAGCCGAACTTTGACATTTGCAGCTCCTGCAAATGGATAAGCATGATCTTCTAGTGCCTCTGAACCAACAGAACTTTTACCCTGGTGCACAATTCTAAAAACTGGTATCCCGGAGCTATCAACTTGTATGAATGCAATAAATTTGCTGTCCAGTGACCACCAGTAACCATTCTTTCGATCCATTTCCTCCTGTAAGAACACCAGATTGTAAAGGTAAGCATTTCATAGCATTAAGAGAATAAATTTTACACTTGCAACAAAACTCATACTATTCATGATCTACAAACCAAACAATATGACAAGGAAAAGGAATATCATTCAATCAAGCCTTTACCTGCGCAATGTATTCCGCAAGGCCATGGGTCTGAAGACATGCACAAGGCCAGAAAAAAATTAATACGTTACATTCTGCATATACTGAAAGAAAGAATCTTAAAGAAATGACAGGAATTATCAAAAGCATAGACACTTCCAATCAGATTCATATACTGTAAAGGGATAAAAGATGAAATAGAGCATGATGGCATAGTATTAACTGTAATGTATGCCATGATTAGAAATGTTAGAAAGGACAAACTATAAAATATACAACTATGGAGAGACAGGCGTCCAGTTTTTGGCAGTCCAGAGAATTTAGCAAAGTTAACCATAAATATAGATATGGATCTTTTACGAAATGAAAGAAAGATATCTGCAGGAACATAAGCCTCCCGTGAAATTGGGGTAAAGAAGAAGCATAGACTAAACAGCATTGGCATAAATTTTAATGATTGGTATAAACAGTTTTGGTTGCAGGACAAATTGCACATTCCAAAACAAAATCTTGCAAGGATTACTACAGCAAGTTTTACTCTGTTTCTCGAATACCAGTCAAGCAGTAGAATCAACAAAAAGGAACAGGATTATGGACCTGTTCACACATACATGAACATAGGTCACTCGAAGGATGACGCAAAACAGTAGGGATTAAACCCAACGCCTAATAGAAGATGAAATTTGTTGTTGATTAGTTGAAACACAATGTTTCTCTCATAAGTATAACAATTTGCTGAAAATGTACACAAATGCAACTGAGCATGGTACCAGAAAAGTGAAACATACTATTACAGCTCCCTGGGCACCATACGTAAGCTGTTTTGTTTCATTGTTCAGGAGATGTAAAACATACAGCTCACCATCCTTCACGTAGGCGAGCATTGTACCATCAGGGGAGAGATGTGGATCAATGATCGGTGACAAAGGAGAGCTTGGAAGTTTGAGCTCTGATTTTGGAGAGGAAAACTCCTGAAAATAAACCTACAAGCAGTAGGGTGTTGGAAACATCAGTACAGCCGGTTGAGTTTAGAAGTTGCATCAGCAAGCATGGATATAAACTTATACATACACTTCTACCTCCTGTTAACTAACAGGATACTTGATGGACACAAAAGCAAGAGAGTTATACCAGAGGTAATATATTAAGGGCCTAAGATCATGACGTAATTGGCACACCTTTTAAGAATTATGGAAATTGTTAAAACATCAAGGACAAATGGAAAAGAAGAGAAACTACAATAGTATAAGAAAAATAAATTTGATATAAATCATATCAATCTATTGGAATGTACAGTCCATTCAGGAATAGAAACAGTAACTATTGTAGTTATCAAGTCACATCCATAAAGTAAGATAACTGATGACAAGGGAGAGCTTAGAAGTTTGAGCTCCAGATTCGGAGAGGAAACTTCTGAAAATAAATCTACAAACACCAGGGTTGGATACATCAGCACATCCAGTTGAGTTTAGAAGTGCTATCAGCAAGAACAGATACAAACTTAAATACACACAATACTACTTACAGCTAACCAACAGGATACTCGATGGACACAAAAGCAAGATTGTGATACTAAAGGCAATATTTTGCAGGCCTAAGATCATGGCATTTGATAAAAGACAAATGGAAGAGAAGAGATACTACAATAGTAAAACAAATTTAATAAAAATCCTAACAAGCTGCCGATATGTACAACCCATTCAGGAACCAAAACAAAAAAGCAGTGACTATTGTATTTATTTATCAAGTCACATCCATAAAGTAAGATTCTATTCCATTATATGCTTTGTTCCAAGAGAATCCAAAAAAATTTGAAAACTCGACTTTATTTAGATTTTAACTCATAAACTAAAATTTTTGGTTGAATTGTAATAGTATAATTTCACAAAAATTGCACAAACTGACTCTACCAGCACAGAAAATTTTCTTATTGCAAAACATAAATTGAAACTAAAAGAAATCTGAAGACGAGATAAGTACTAGGAACAGAATGCATGACATTATTTATTGTTGATCACTTATTGAAATGTACAAAATAATAAAAGCATGACAAAATGAACGAACCCCTGCAGGCAACGGGACCATTATTGCTTTCTTTTTCGAGCTTGTTTTTACCCATTCATACCGGGTGACACCCAATCCACGCTCCCTTGACCTTTCTCTTCTCAACTTCTCTTGTGGTGATATATTACTCTCATCAAGACCACCATCAGGAGGACTGAAAAGCAGTTCCTGCTTGCCATTCTTGAGATCGAAAGTGAAAACCTTTCTAGTGAAATTGTGATCAGGACTAAATAAGTAAGTCACTAAATTATCATCAGGACTAAAACTGATGGAAGTTGGAGCCACATAGCCAGGTAACGGAGACTGCACGATCTCTTCCACAGGGAAAAAGACGCGGTCATCAACAATATGTGGGGTGGTGCTGTCAGTGACGGTCATATCGGTATTGAATGATCTCAACCGCTTCAATTTCTTACTCTCGTTACTGTCCACTAATTGCATTACAAATGAAGCAACTGTAAGGGACTATCCTGAAAACATTAACCTAAACCAGAAAAGAAAAGAAAATGGAAAAGTAATCAAATTATCAAACGAACACAATTAAATTGTCATAGGGCATTAACTTTGTCTACATGTATCGATATAATTATAATTTCATTAAGCATTATTTTGTTCTCTTTTATTTCGTTCGAATTAAAAATTTCCCCCTCCAATTTTTCCAATGTTTGAGTCATGGATAATCTACTAGTATAGAAAATGAAAGCAATAACTCAATCTAGAACCAGTCCCCGGTCGAAAAAGTCATCGACTTCGTTATTTTCCAGGAAATCAAATAAACCGAGGTTAGGACGCACTCACAAGAACAATAATCTGCTAACAACACCAAGGATCAATTCACCACGAGAATTACTCCGCTACTGTTACGGAATACAAAGTTGCATCGAATGCGTAACTTTTGAGTGAAAAACTCCAAACCCTTTCCAAGTAAAGAATAAAAAGCAGGAGAACTGAGAGTTGAGAAACTTTACACATTAAAGGTATGAATCAGATTCTCGAATATTACCACAAGAAGCGCTTGTCTAGATCCGCCATGAAAGCGAAACAAGCCCAGAGGAGAAAAGCAGAAAGGAATAGAAATTCAAGAGGGAAATTGGAAATAAGAATCTGTAAAGTGACGTGGGAGTGGGAACGAGCAACTTGTAGTAGATAGAGAAAGGGTGAGAGAGCGCAGCTTAGATCTGTATTCTTATGATTAGAAACTGACGAAAGGCGCTGAAGCACGGGGGTAAAAACTAAAAAGAAATACAACAGGGAAAGAATCAGAAATGTTCCGCCCCTTTCACACAACTTTCTCTTTCTTTTTCTCTGAGTTCTTTTCTCGTCATTTGTCTTTTTGGCATTTCTTAGTTATAAATGGGATTCTATTACGGTAAACTCGCGCGACTTATATCTTAGATATAAATTGGATTCTATTACGGCAAACTCGCTCCACTCTATAAGTTCTTTCTTTCAACCAATGCATTGGTTTTCGTACCTTTTCGTACCATACCGGTTGACATTGAAGAAAAAACGGTACGAAGTAATTGTGACTGGTACCAGCGTTGATATTAGTAGATACTGGTATTTTTCGCTTAGTACTATAAAATATTTAAAATAACAGCTGCAAATTGAATGATATCATAATTTTTGCAAAATTGGGAGATTAAATTGCAAAAATTTGTTTTGCAACCTCGTCCCCCTACCTAACGACCACAACACTCTCCCCACTTCTCTCACTATTTTTTTTTTCTCACACGTCTCACTCTCTCTCTCTCTCGTTTCCTCCCTCTCCGGCACTCCCTCTCTGACAATGACTATCGCACCACCACTGACGCCCACCCTTTGCTCTCTTCTCCTACAGTCCCACTTTTTAAATTCTTTTAAATTCTCTCTCACACATCCAGTGACAAACGCCACACCACCAGCCTACCCATCGTCACCACTCTTGGAGTCTCGAGTCTCCTTCTGCAAGCCAGATCTAATTCCGACCCAACCCAATCTGATATTGAAATTATTGTCTGAAATAATTTGGTGTGTTTATGTTAGTAGTGTGCCCTAAGTCAATGAATATATGTGTAAGTCAATAGACATATGTGACTTTTGTACTAACATTATGGTTTATTAATAAGATATTATGAGGTATTCTTTTATATATGCATGTTTGTCGTTTATGTAATGTGATTTACATTCCATGAATAATATTAAACTTATGCCATCAAGTATGTGACTTGATAGTAAAATCATAAGCTTTATAATACTATTCTAAACTGTTCATGGTCGATCATTATTGGTGGAATAATAATGAATTAAGACTAGTATGTGTTATGATTGATGATCACGTTTTTCTGATCATGGATATGAGTTATCAAATTAGAATTGTTGGACCCCGATTCGCATTAAGCACGTTTTACGTATTTTGAGGATTAGTTTGCTAATTTCCTTTTTGATAAAATAATTTGGGATACTAGTAGGTTTTTAGTGTTTAATAAATGGAATTACATTGAAGGGTGTGAGTTAAAATTAGAATTTTGATGAATTATTAGAATTTAAAAGTATAAGATGGAGTTAGGATAAATTAGGAATTTTGCTTAAGTTTTAAGGCTTAAAGTTTTTGAAGATGGGCTTTTAGCCCTTTTAATTGTTATTAAATGAAGGAGAATTAAATGAAAAGGATGAGTTGCCGTTTGGTGTAGAGTAATTCACGAAATTGTAAGGGAAAATAAGAAGGAAAGATGAAACTACGTCATTTTGAGCTTAGGTTATTAAGTTAGAAAGTTAGTTCCTAAGGCATTTCACCAAAAGCACCAAAGAGAGGAAACTTACGACTTTCACCAAGGAGAAAACAAGAAGGAGACTTTCGGCTATGAGATAAGGAGAAGAAAGAGAGAAAGAAAAGCTTGGGTTTTTGTGTTGTAAGCAAGAAGAAAGTGGAAAGAAGAGATTATCCTCCATTAGAGTCAAGAAGAAGGATTTCGTGGGTGTCTTGGAAGGTAAGAGATTTCGAAATTTTGTGATTTTTGTAGCTAGAATGTTTCCTTTCTTGTTTTAAATGGGTGTTGGAAGAATGATTGATGAAGAAAGAAAGGAAAGAAGAAGAGTTATGAAAGTGGAAGAAGAAAATCTGATTTTCGTGGGTGACTTTTAGGCTTGGGATTTTCGAATTTTTGTTGATTTTTGGATAGGTTTTGATGTTAATAGTTTAGATAAGGTATGGGTAAGGTGATGTTGAATTAATTTCATGTTTTCCCTTTCCGTAAAATTTTCCAGCAATGGTCTCTTTTGTTAATTAGGGTTTTATTGTGAGATTTTGCCTTTTTGCTTAATCATGGTGGTTTAATGAGTGAATATGAAGTCAAGGGTTTTCCATTTCTTGAAAATTCCAGCACTTGATCTTTTAGGAAATTGTGACTTTTGTTATTCCTAAGATGGGATTTTGCTTAGTTTGGAGAGGGATTATAGTTGTTATGAAGGTATAAGTGAAGTTATGTAAGTTTAAATCCAAGTTTTACATTCTTGAAAAACAAATTCCAGCATTGCTATATTGTGTTAATTAGGGTATTATGGTT
>JANIPM010000006.1:36743252-36754155 GCA_027478405.1 Erythroxylum cassinoides
ATAATGGGCCGAAACTTATTGGGGCCTCAATGGGATTAGGGTTTCTCTATAAATAGAGAAGCTTAGGTCTCATTAGAGAGGTCAGACACAATTGTCACGAAACCCTAGCCACCATCCGAGAGGAAAAATGTGCGGCATTCGAAAAGAGTTTCAGGATGTGCTAGCACACCATAGCCGCAACCCGGATACCGGTAGAAGGCATTCGCGTTTGTAGTGTCTTGGAATCCGAAAAAGAAGCAACCATCCACGGCAATAAGGTATTTTTGTACATCCTTGGTATTTTCAATTATACATCATGTTGCTGTATGGTCTTTTTTGCAGTATATTGTGAATACTCAAACTGTACGCCATCCAATAATTATTAATCCAAACATACTAGCATATGTTATTCTCCTTAATTAGATCAAGCAGTGGATCGCATAAGCTTTAACCATGAGTTGTTTAGAGTTAACATGTGGATGCTTGATAAGAGTAGTAAGTACATTAGATGACCTACCATAAGACAATCATAGAGATAATCTATTCTAGTGTCAAAGATAGTCTCATTAGAGCAATGGTGCAAATATCCTTAGACATGAGGTGCTTAAGGATTTCATGGATACTAATCTTGTACTTTGCCTCCATTCCTCGTTGTCTTTTAAAGGTTACTCATACAGTGATGATTAGATACAACTTATGGTATTCGAAGGTAATTAAGTAGTCAATAAAGGATTCACGACTTTTGATAAAAGGAGATGAAACCGACGACCTTATTTCGAGGTCATGACTCAGGAATCTCTAGCTAGAGTTGAAATGTCGTGAAGATAGCCTTCAGTGATATATCTAATTGAGTAATGAGCCTTTGGGACAATAACTAACATCAATTGGACTATATGTATCATAGTTAGTCTAGTGGGAGTTGACACTTTGTCCATACTTTGAACCAAATTGGGTATAGATAGTGAAAGGAAGAATTGCACAGGAATATTGTCTATAGAAGGGTTCGTAGTAAAACCACTAACTTTTTGGTCAATAGGTCATGATGTGTTGCTAGTTACCACTAATGACTTGCTTGAATTAAGTATTAATTCAAGTGGTAAACATAACTAGGAACCTAATGGGTCACACATTTAAAGATGCAAAAAATGAGTAAAATGGTTTTGGGTTGGGATCCAAGATATGAGAGATGCATGAATAAGCTACACAAGTGTGGTAGTTTAGGGTCATTTGATAGTGAATCATATAACATATGTGAATCTTGCTTATTACGTAAGATGACAAAATTACCCTTTGATAGACAGGATGACAAAATTACCCTTTAGTAATCAATATGACAAATTTACCCTTTAAAGAAGGAGTTGGAACTTTCATGGTAAATTAAGTAGGATTAAAAGCTACATAATTCCCAGTAAACAATGCCAAATAGGTTTGATAAATCAAGTTTTGAAAGTGGAACGGGATTCTAGGAAGAAGAATCTAGAATTTAAAGTTATGGTCTCAATGAAAATTATAGGTCTATGTGTTTAATTTTTGGAAAGGTATGGTTTGTTTGAAATGGATAAGTGGTTTGAGAGTTATGTCATTTTTAGTGGCAGATGGTCTGGTTAGGTGCTGAAATGGAAGATGTTGTGGAAATGGGGAATTTGGATGGGTTGCTTTTAGATTTTAGAAAAGAGATCAAAATGAAAGTTCTAGAGGAGATGATGATGAACAATTTTATTTTGACCAGAAGTTGATTGGGTGAATGGTTTTTTAGATAACTGGAATGGACAGAAAGCGATGTTTGATAGCAAGATGGAGTAAAACAAAGTATCAACTAATAATTTTTGAAAAATTATCGAACCCAAGTGATTGTTTTTGGAAAACAAACAAACCAAACAGAAACTTCTACCCAAGGAGATAAAATCATGTTTGAATTAAATATATCTCTTTTTTTAGCCCTCTTCACAAAGGAAAAAAGCTAGCTATTTATAGACAAAGAAGGCACAAGGGTAACCTCTTCATGTCCCAGTCGTGCGTTATAAGCAATCAAAATAGAAAATTAAATTCAATCACAACGGAACATTAACTCTATTTATGAAAACATAACATAAATAGAAAATTAAAGGTCATCACAAGCTAAAGGCACAAAGTCAATAAGTCAACAATGTCATGTTCTTGAAGAATTATTGGTTAGCTTCCTTTTTGATGTTGTGGGCTTTCTTTGGGCTTTGGTCACTCTTTATAAAAACAAGTTTTGATTTCACCAGAAGGCTTTAATAATGCTTGGAATTGTAGAAAATTGTTAAGTCCAAATTCCTTTTCTCCAAATGTTGTAGCCGTAAGTTGTGGATGTTCTATTAGGCCTATTGCTTCCATGTCTTCCAATGCTTGCTTGTATGGTCCACCATCATCCTCTTCCTCTTAAGAGGCCAAGTCATCATCATTATTTAGACTTGGACTTGTGTTTTCCTTATATAGTTTTAGATCACTCACATTAAAAGTGTTAGAATGTTATAGAGACTTAGCAACTCAATTATGTAGGCATTGTTGTTGACTTTCTTCAACACTTCGAAGGGTCCATCGGCCTTGACATCCAGCTTTGTGTTCATTGCTTTTAGGAACCCATCTTTTCTCAATTACACCCATACAAGATCTCCTTCCTTGAACTCAACCACCTTTTTGAGATTGGTTTGCCTTTTGTATGCTTCATTGTGTTTCATAGTGCTTTCCTTAACCAACTTGTGGATTCTCACAATCTCACTAGCTCTCATCTCAGCTTCGACACTCACCATTGGGTTGTTTGACATAATTGGGCTTAAGTTTTTTGGTGTTAAAGGGTTGTTGCCATATACACTCTCAAATGCAGACATGTTTGTGGTTTTGTTTTTGGAACAATTATATGCAAACTCCACGTGAGGTAAGAATGCATCCCATTTTTTGGTTTTTTCTCCTCAGAAGGCTTCTCAAAATCCCCTCCAAAGACCTATTAATAACCTCAATTTTGTAGTATCCCATGTTTGGGGTTAGACCCCATATTTGAGAACTGAGTATACTAAGAGCAATTAGAGTGCATTGCATGCTTATGCATCATTATATTTTCACACACATGAATATTTATTGTTGGCATATTTAAAATAATTGTTCACGCATTCATTGACATTTTTTGGGTATAATTAACTGAATAATGTGATTTAAAATGCTGTGGCATATTGATAGTAAAAATGGATTTAGAGATTGTCAGTATTATTTCAAAATATTTGGTAAATTTTAGGAATTTTTTAAAATTGGAGTATTTTAGACTAGAAAAAATATAGAAATATAGACCAGTCATAGAATGACATGTGGCATTATAGCACAGTGACATAAGTATTACATGCACAAGGACACGTAGTTACGTGTTTTAGACGAAACATTTTCCTGTAGCTTGTGTTATTCTTCATTTGGTTTTGATTTTCACCATATACATCAATGCCAAAATCCTTTTAATTCGTTAATCACCGAAACATCTGATACTTGATGCAAACTTAGCAGTCCAGAGATTGGTCTGTTTCATTTATCTCTGCTTTTCCCTCCACTCACTGAAACCTTTTCTTCAATCTCACTGTTGTGTTTTTGCTGAAACATCAAGTAACTTATATCTTGAGCTTTAGTGAGTTTTGTAAGTAATTTTGATGATGTTTTATTGTATAAATGAATACATGCATGAGAAGTTTAGTAGTGGAGTTTCGGTGTATGAATAAGCTGAATGAGGAATTGAATCTATTACTGAATTAGGATAAGAACAACTATATCTGGAAGTGTTAAACACATAGTGTTTATGTTGAGAAATTGAGGTTTCGAATATATGATGATAGCAATAGTTGTATCTGAAATTGAATATGAATCTAATGAGTGTTATGTAATTTGAGAAAATGTAGAAAATTGGATTTGCATGATTGAAAGATAGAAAAGTGCAGAGTGTTTAAAAATACAATAGAGAGAGAGGAAGTGGAGTTTCGGAGTTATGGTTGAAGGATAAAATTGAAATTGATTTTTTTAAAGAATGTATAGGAGTTAGAAATGCATACTGGATGATTTAGAAGTGTGTAAATCTAAAATGAAAGAAAAATGGAAGGAGAAGAAGGAGAGAAATAATTGGTGAAGGAGATTATAAGTTGCGATCATGCTTCAGCACGATCGTGACATCATTTAAGAAGGTTGTAAGTCGTGATCATGCTTAAGTATAATTGCATGTTTGCAGGCATTTGGTGATCTGCACGATCGCGACTACACGACTGCAACTTTCAACTATTTTTTTGAAAGTTATTTTCTGAACATCCTTTGATATTTTTCTTACGACTTTTGCTCTCGATATCCGACTGACAAGAAACTTGAACGAATGGATTCATAAAACATTCTTCTACTTATTAATAAAAATTGGCATCTTTTTTAATTGATTAGAAATATATTTATTGAATGAAAGTGAGGAAATTTGTTGGAGTAGTATGAACTGGAATGCTTTACTAAACATACTTCAGTATTTTTATTAAATCTTGACCTGTAGAGTTCTAAATGAGGTGATTCTTAATTAAAGAAACTAGAGAAATAAAGCTACGATTTTCCTAAAGAAATTAAATTGTAATTCTTGTTTTAAGAATTCCAAAATCTATTATGAAGCTAAAGTAAGAGTTCTGTTATAGATTAAGAATAGACTGAATTATTTGGAGAATAACTTCTTGCATACAGGCACAAATGGAATGATCACTAGAAACCTAAGACACATAGGAACAATTGTTTAGAAGGAAGTATTGATTAAATCCTTCATTTTCTAGATCTTATTGATCATATACAGTTGACCAGAATGGAATGTTTTTAGAAAAAAGATCAAATAGTGAGTGAGTGATTGAATTTTGTCACAATTGGAATACAAATGATATGCAAAGTGATGTATGACAGAAATATACCTGAGACTTTGTCATTGAACATGCATGATACATGAAGCATTGACAAATGTGTTTATTCTCTAGTAATATGAAATTGCTTTTACTGCATATAGACAAGCAACTAGAGCGACCACTTCTAGATATTGCCAGAACGTCAAGGCAATAGGCATAAGGGAGAAACTGTGAGTAATATGGTCTCACTTTATTTGTTCTATATATGATTGAATCGTATTGATATATGTCATTAAACTATATTAACTGACTGTTTACTGACTTCAAGACAATATATGTCTTAGGTGTTTGATGCACACAAATAATATTAGAAGTGCTACTTGTATGTGAATGAGGTGGCCTAATTGAATATTCTGATTCTCAACTAAAAAATTGAATGCCAGAGCTAATCCGATGATTACTTTTACATAACTACTACTATGATCATATATGCAAATGAATATGATTGAATTTAATGACTGAATTGTGACATGTATTTCATTTCAATACATGTAATATAAAGGCCATTATGATGGAAGTTGCTAGTGACTAACTAATAATGTTACTGAGAGAGCTTAAAGCTCTGTGGTAGAGCCTATGTTCCCACTATATACTAGTCCTGGTGTCCATAACATATATGGGAGGCTAAAAAGCATATAGTTATAACACTATGAAAATGAATGTGAGTCTCATACATATTGAGTCCATATATGACTGAAATTCATTGAATGATTTGAAAAGTTATAATAGATTGATATGAACTGTGTAACTAAATGAGTTGTGACTGTGTGATCTGAGTGGTTTTATGATGACTATGTTTTGTTGCATTAGTGAACCATCGAGGATGGTTAATCTACTAAATTTGCAAAACTCATCCAAATTATAGGTACGAGAGGGAGACGACGTTGCTTTTTAGACTTTATTGAAGTAGATTTTGTGCAATTCAATATCAAAGATGGCTCCAAAGTCTGTTAACTGGGATTGAAGACACTATATTTATTGTCTTTTATTATTCATCAAATATGTAGCATAATATATAGGTCGAGCTATTTATGCTTTTTATGAAGTTAAATTGAATGCTACAATGTAACTATGATTTTTTTATATAAAATGTGGAAATTTTGGGTTTTAGCAAATGTGATTTATGATTTTAGTTACGGTGCCATGTTATAAAGTGAAAGTGAGATAGTTAACATGCCATTTTTGTCAAGCATATGCATGTGTTACCAAAAAGGGAGCACGTTCATGTGTTAAATGGGAGTGGGATGTTACATTTTGGTATCAAAGCATTATTGGCATCCATATGGATATGTAGGAATGATAGGCATGAAATGTTGTGGAAATTCCAGATGATAATTGGAGTTGTTATGTATTATAGGTCATCCACTATTAGTGAACGAGTGGAATACTCAGCTAACTAAGAATCTAAAAGAGCCAATAGAGAGTTGTCAGTGTCTCGACTTGAGAGAGTGCCTCCAAGAATTTTTGAGCAAAGGGAAAGGAGGTATGATAAACTGTAAAACTAGGGGGCTGTGGACTTCTATAAAAGTACAGACCCTGCTAAAGTTGTGTGTTGACTGGAAAGAACTGAGAGGGTCTTTGACTAGATGAATTGTGATTCAAATGAGAGATTTGACTATACTGTATCCTTACTACAAGGTCCAACTTATCAATGGTGGAAAACCATTCTAGGTAGTACCATTAGGCCATAAAGACTGAGATGGGAAGAATTTTTTAGAGTCTTAAAAGAAGCCTAAGATCTATCTAGATCGAAAGATGAAAGAGTTCCTAGATCTAAAGCAGGGTAATATGACCATAGTAGAGTATGAAGTGAAGTTTAATGAACTGATGAGTTATGCCATTGTCTTGGTTCCTACAGAGGAAGACAAGTGCAGAAGATTGGAAAAAGGTCTTAATATGGAAATCTGGATGAGGATAGTTATTTCTAATCTAGGTAGTTTCACATAACTATGAACTGCCTCAATCCATATTGAACAATTGATAAATGATAGTCAGACTGAGCATAGAGCAGAGTCAAGATAGAAGAGGCCTAGTGATTCTTAGGGAGGTTCTGGCAAAGGTTTCAGAAAGCATCAGGACTGAACTTTTAAGCCATCGTTTAGATCCAGGCAATTAGGGTTCAGACAGAGAGGTAGTTTTATAGAGTCTGGGATCAACAGAGCAGTAGCGCCAGGTCAGTTGCCAGCTTGTGACTATTGTGGGAACAGGCACAGTGGTGAATGTTGAATTTTGACTGGAACCTACCTTTGATGCAACTCACTTGATAATCAGGTTAGAGATTGTGCTATGGTTTCTAGAGCGTAGTCTAGTAGGAGAGGAAGTGTGGCAATAGAACCTACTGTGCAGCAGAGCTGAGCTAGTGGGACTGGACAGAGAGGTCATGGAAGAGGTAGGATCAGTTCTGAGAATGCTACTGGGAGGACTGAGGTGTGGAGCAATTAGCCGCAATCTCAAGCCAAAGTCTATGCCATGACGAGGCAAGAGGCTCAAAAGTATCCAAATGTCGTTGCAAGTGTGTTATTACTATTTACTTTTGAGGTTTATGCATTGCTAGATTATGGATCTATGCATTTGCTTATCACACCACATATGGCATCTAGATTGCACTATGATAGAGATTTACTAAGATGTAGATTAAAGGTGAGGACACCGATAGGTAGTACCTCCTTTATTAGGGAAGTTTGCAAGAAGTGTTTGATTCGCATTGATCAAGCGAAGTTAAAAACAAACTTGATAGTATTACAGTTAAACAAGATTGATATTATTTAAGGCATGGATTGGTTCACTACTCATATTGCCATCATAAATTGCTATACAAAGGAAGTAATTTTAGAGACTCCTGATTAGCCTGCAGTGTTCAGAGGTATTAGCCAAGCAGTTCCATCTAGACTAATCTCATTTACAAGTGCTTTAAAGTTAATGTATGGTGAATGTGAGCCTTATTTGGCCCAAGTTATTGATACTAGAGCTGAATCGAGTGTACAATACATTCCTGTGGCAAAGGAGTTCCTCGACGTGTTTCCCACTGAATCACTTAGTTTGCCCCATATCGGGAAATGAAGTTCACGATTGACTTAGCTCCAGGTGCTGCTCCTATATCCATTCCTCCAAATAGGATGACGCTTGTAAAACAAAAGGAGTTGAAGACTCAGTTACAACAGATGCTTGAGAAAGGATTCATTATGCCTAGTGTTTAACCTCGAGGGAGCTCTAGTGTTATTTGTAAAGAAGAAAGATTGTACTTTGAGGTTGTGCATCGACTATAGTCAACTTAATTAAGTTACAGTAATGATCAAATACCCGTTTCCTAGAATTGATAACTGGTTTGATCAACTGTAAGGAGCTCAAGTATTTACTAAACTTGACTTGATGTACCAAAGAGTGCCTTCAGAAGCAAGTATAGACATTTCGAGTCCTTAGTAATGCCATTTGAGTTGACAAATGCCCTAACTGCATTTATGGCATTGATGAATAAGGTGTTTTAGCCCTATCTAGATTGGTTTATAATTGTATTAATCAATGATATTTTGGTGTATTTGAAAAATAGTGAGGAACATGCAAAGCATTTAAGAATGATACTGCAAATTATGACAGAATAGCATCTATATTCCAAATTTAGTATATGTGAATTTTGGCTAAATCAAGTGGTATTTCTAGGTCATATTGTAATTGGGCATGGTATTTAGGTGGAGCCAATAAAGATAGAGGTAGTAATGAAATGGGAGACTCTATTTCAGCCCCTCTGACTAAACTTCTGAGGTTTATCGAAGGTTTGGATATTATCGGAGGTTTATCGATGAATTCTCTTTGTTTTTAGCCCCTCTGACTAAACTTCTGAGGAAGAATATGGCATTCAGATAGAATGATGACTTTTAGAGAAGTTTTAAGGAGTTGAAACATCGATTGACTATAGCACTAGTGTTAACTATTGCATCTGATTCTGGAGGTTATGTTGTGTACAGTGATGCCTCACACTAGGGCTTAGGATGTGTACTGATATAGCAAGGTAAAGTAATAGCATATGCATCGAGACAGTTGAGGTCTTATGAGATGAATTATTCAGTAAATGATCTAGAGCTTGTAGTAGTGGTCATTGCTTTAAAGATTTGGAGACATTATTTATATGGAGAGACATTTTAGATATACACTGATCACAAGAGTTTGAGATATTTGCTGAGTCAAAAAGAACTGAAGATGAGACAGAGAAGGTGGATCAAGTTGTTAAAGGATTATGACTGCATGATTGAGTATCATTCAGGGATAGCAAATATTGTGGCTGATGCTTTGAGTAGAAAATCACATAGTAGTGTAGCTTAGATCCAGTGATTGAGGTTACCAAGTCTGATTCATTTAAGAGCTTTGAATGTAGAGTTAAATCTTGAGTGTAATGAAGTATTGAAAACCACATTAAAATTGAAATCAATGTTGCGTAATAGAATTAGAAGAGTTCAGAGTGATGATCTAGAAATGATGAAAGTGATTGAAAAAGTTAAGTGAATGCAGATTCTATCTTTGAATTGAGAGATGAAACATTATGGTTAAAGTAAAGATTATGTGTGCATGATGTTGATGATTAAGGTTGAGCATCAAGCTCCAGTAAAAAAGCTTCACTCATTGCCTACTTTAAAGTGGAAATGGGAACGGATTACTATGGATTTTATAATGGGATTGCCTAAGACTCCGAGGTGAAATGATACAATATAGGTTGTAATGGACCGATTAACTAAATTGGCCCATTTCATACCACTTTAGGAGAACAATTCATTAGACCAATTGGTTCGGAGATATGTGATTGAGATTGTGAGACTATATGGGGTTCCGATGTCCATTACATCAAACAAGGATCCTAGATTTACCTCTAGATTTTGGAAGAGTTTATGATATGTGTTTAATTGTTGATATATTTAATTATTTACACTTAGCGATTATTGACATAAAATGCTTAAGATACTCAATTCAATTCAGATATGATTTTAGGTTCAATTTGGAAGCAAAAGAATTAAAGTGAGTCCAAAGTACTGCATTTGGGTTATTTTCTAAAGATCAATTTTTACTTGTCTTTATAAAGAAAGAAGAAAAAAATTAAAAGACAAAAAAAATGGAACACAAAAAAGAAGAAAAATTTGAAACTAAATAGCTCGAAAATTAGCAAAAAAAACGACAGTGCCATATGCAGAAAACGCAAGACAGTAGGCAAGAAGGCATGCGTGAAACACATGCATTGGCGTTAGACACAAGCAGGCGACAGTGAGAGAAACAACGACGCACAATGAAGGCAGAAGAGCAAAACGCATAGCAAAGGTGAATAGCGTAAATAAGGCAGGGTTTTGTGAAGGTTTAATGGATGTGTGACCTTTATTGGTCACATCATCAACAGTAGAGGAGAGCTAGACAATGGGAGACTTAAAGCAGAGTAGTGGGCTGGAGGCAGCAGGCGCAAGCGTGACCAAGAGCTGTTGCGGCTTGAGGCTGGAGCAGGCATGGCTTGCGACTTCATGAGGCTCTAGAAACTGGAGTGCTGGTGCGACATTGGAGAGGCGTGAGCAGTGAAGAGAGCATAAACTCCAACATTAAATTGTTTTGTAGATGAACAATAAGAGATAAAGAGCTGCGTTGGAGAGTAGGCACTGAAGGAGAAATTAGGAGATTTTTGGCTAGGGATTAAAATGGGAGTTGAGGCATTTTTTTAGAAAAGATCTATGAAGAGCTAGACGTCCCAATGTCAGTTTGGAGGTAACATCGACGTCGACTACCCGGGTTAAGTATTTTTTATTATTTTGTTATTTCTTTCTCTCATTAGGAATTGATTGTGTTATCCTATTTTAACTGATTTGGGTATTGTGCGTGGATAATCGGATTTTTGTTATTATTCGGTTATTTGTGTATGAACCCGTCAGGTATTGTGAATTGATGATTTTAATGCATTCATTATTGGATCCCGTTTCCGGAACCCAACATCGGATGTTGGACCCCACTGCCGGAGCCCAACATCGGACCTGAGAGCGTGA
>JANIPM010000006.1:36789756-36806205 GCA_027478405.1 Erythroxylum cassinoides
ATTTGGTAACATGTGAATATTTTGAATGTTATAGAGGCACAGTTGGAACGTCATCCCACGGACGTTGCCGAGACTTCTCAGCATTAGCTCGGAAGCTATTTGGTGAGTAACCTAGATGGTTTCTCAATTATTAATTGTTTATAATTTTGCTTTCGGATGTCGGATCTGTTTTGAATTGTTTCCGCTTATGAATTGTTTGAACCGTTTTATTCAATTCCGATGCCATTCGATTTCGTTCCGATTTTGATTAGTTTCTGATGTGCTTTCGGATATGTATTCGCTTTTGATCCCGATAAGTCTTTGTTTCCGTTTCGATACCTTTGCTTTGTGTTTCGTTTTAATTGGGCTTTCGCATTGGTAATCGCTTCGATTTTGCATTTTGTTATTCGATTTCTCGATCTGTTTCGTATCTGATTCATTTTGTTTCGTTTCTTCGTTTTGTTTCGATTGTTTTTCGCCTTCCGATTCGATTTGTACTTGTTTAGCATTCATTACTGCTTTTCGTTTTTTATTTTCCGTTTCTATTTTCCGGTTGGGATCCGGTCTCCGGATCGGGTCCCAACATTGCTAGTTGCTTAGGTTATTATTTTTAGTTTGCTTTACTCGTTTGCTTAGTTACGTTTTGGTGTGCATTTTTTGCAGGACAATGCCTCGAGTTAAACTCCCTGCCCCTCCTACCCCTCCTAGTGAGTCTGACTCCTCTAATAGTTTTACTTTCGCGAAACTATATGAGAAAGTAGATACTAGGCCTTTCATTAAAGAGACACCCTTTTTGTTAGCTCCCCTTGACAATCCCTTCGTTAGTAACTTGTTGCTTCCTAGCTAACTGGTCTAGTCAAACCCCCCACTTAAGGCAACGATAAATTCGTTTGCCATTTTTACACCTATGCCTGATTCAATGATACTATGGAAATTAACTTCCGTGGTATTAAATCACCAATGCATTCACCACTGCCAGTATTTGTCGCCACTTCGATCTTCCTAACATTCTCTGTAGCCATTATAATCAGCTCATACACAACTACATTTCGGCATATGTTATTCACACCCTCTGTCAAAAGGGCATAGAATGGCATCGTCCACGCTATTCATAATTTTACCTCAAACGATCTGATCTATGATCCAAGGCTCGCCTTTGGCTCAATTTGGTTTGCAACAATATCGTCCCAACCACCCACCTAGCCTATGTCATCAAACAACAAGTCTTACACATTTACCTCCTAATGACTAGTCGTCTGGTCGGTATAGCTTATGATATCGCCTCCGCCCTTCATGACTCCATCACTATGGCCAAATTCACCAATGCCATCACCTTATCTCTGACATTTTTCGAGCATACAATGTCCAGGAGTTTGATAGTGACAGTTATTTTGATCTGGCCCCACTCTTTAGGTATGATCACCTAAAGCAACTCACCGTTCACCCACCTCGTCCCTCCCCCCATGCTTATGATATTGGTGCAACCTCTGCAGCTGCGGCACCAATTGAGGATGCTCATCCAGCTCAGGACGCTCCTGAGTTTGTTACTTTACAGAACCTTGCTAGTAAGGTCGATGGACTTCGTACGGATCTCTCCTATCTCCGAGACACTCTCTTCTAGGAAATAGCACGACAGAAGGAGAGAGAGGCTTTATATGACCAAGATAGGCATTATCGTCTACATATGGACATGTTGTTCCCAGAGTATTTTCATTTCTAGTTACCATCTGATGAGGATGACCCACTGAGCGGCACGGGCACATCTGGAGTAGGATCATCTGGATCTGGGGCTGATCCTCCTATGGATTAGTTTGAGTCATTTGTTCTTTTTGTCTTAGATAGTCATGTTTTTAGTTTTCAGCCTGCTGGATACTCAATAACCTTGTTGTTATTCACAGAATTAATGATCGGTTGTTTATATGATTCTCATTGTGCGTTTCCCGATGTGTTATTATTCAATAGCCTTCTTGTTACTTTTCAATGCATCATGGTGTTTTGATTGTTTCATAATTGGGGACAATATGATGTTTAAGTGCAGGGGAGGTTATTCCATTTTGTCTTTTATTCTTTATGCATCATTTTTGGCCATTTAATTACTTGTACAAGTCATTTGTGTGATCTCTGCAAATTTTTAAACTTGGTAATTGAGGTGAATTGCATGTTTTTCAAGTTTTTCTTTTTCTCTGCAATATTTCACCATGGCGAGCTTTTGGTTACGCTGCAGCGACATTTCTAATTTATAGGCGAAATCAATTCCTTTCATAAAAAGAAAAAGACATTTTCTGTTTTAATTCCCTCATTTCAATAATTCTCCCAAGTTAGATTCTTCTCACTCCTGTGTCTTGAAGATTTTATAAATTTCAAAGTTGTCCATGTGTTTTTGGAAAACCATCTATGTTTTTAAATAATAGTTGATTTTGGTTAATTCCATTTTTAATGCTTTCACGAGAGGCAAGTGAGAGTACGCTGAGAGAGTAGCACTATGCATTTTTAAACCTTGAGATTGCTTAATTGAGATGCTAACCTTGTTGGAAGGATATTTGCTCATGAATTCTTTCATTTCTGTGTGTATCTCCTTAATTTTATATCTCTCTAGAACTTGTTTTAATTCTTGATCAAAGCTTGATGAACTTAATATGATAGAGGTATTCTTTTCAAAAACCCTACTTACCCAAACACAAACCCCAAACACTTAACCACTGCTAGCCCTTTTGAGCCATCTTTTTTAGTGCATGCATATTTCACAATTAATGTGAATATCTCATCTACATATAAAAAAAGAGGGCTTGTTATAGAAAAACAAAAATAAAATTTCCAAAAGCTTAAAAATATATTTAAAAATCAAAAAGTTGTCTCAAAAGAGAAAAGTTATTTAAAAAACAAGTGAGATTATGTTTGTGTTTTTGTTTAAATATTTTCTTACGCATAGTTGGCGTTTGTTTCATGTGGAAAATAATTGTGATGCATGTACTCATTTTTCTTATTCTATTCAATCCATTTCATTTAGTCTTCCATATATTACAACCCTAAAAGTCCTCTTGATTCTCGAAATTATAGTTCTTGTAGTAGAGAGGTAGAATTATCACAACCTTATGGAAGAGTATGGACTAAGCAGATTATAAAATGAAATTATCCCAAGACAAGTG
Source organism: Erythroxylum cassinoides (assembly GCA_027478405.1). NCBI lineage: Eukaryota > Viridiplantae > Streptophyta > Magnoliopsida > Malpighiales > Erythroxylaceae > Erythroxylum > Erythroxylum cassinoides. The sequence goes on from JANIPM010000006.1 coordinate 36,792,882, forward strand.
AGTTGAAAGATTAAACACATTTGCTCGAGAGAAATCTCTTTTACCCAATCTCTTGGATTAAATACTTATAGAGTTTATTTTCTTAGCGCTCTTTCAGTTTACTTGGGTTGATTTCTGAGGAAGTGATTTAACTGATTTTCTGCTCTCATTTTTAAGCATGGTCAGTATTTTCTTTTACACTTGTGTCTCTTTGACTTTTATAAGCTTTGTCTAGGAGTACAAAGGTCTAAGTGTGGGAGAATTTGATTGAACCCAAGTTTCCTATATCATTTGGTGACAATTTCATAGTTTTTGTTATACTTTTTGGCTCTTATTATTTGATATTGTGCTTAATTTAGCTCTTGAGTGCTTATTTTGAATTAATGTAGTTTGAAGGCAAAATTGTCACAAATAATTAGTAATTACACTCAATTGATTTTTAGAACAATTGATACTACAAACTACTATTTTTCATTGTAGGACATTCAAGAAGTAGAACCAAAGAGTGAAGACCAAGAATATAAGTCAACGAGGAAACAAGCAAAGTTCGCTGTGGTGAGGATAATGCTTCGTCGCAGCGAAATCAGAAAATTATTGAAGAAGTCTTTCGAGAAAAGTTCGTCGTAGCGAGGATAATGTTTTTGCCCCAGCAAAATCAGAAAATTATTGAAGAAACTTTTCGGGAAAAGTTCATTGTGACGAGGATAATTTTATCGCCACGGTGAAATCAGAAAATTATTGAAGAAATCTTTCAGGAAAAGTTCGCGGCAAAACATTCGAATCAGAACCAGACTTAAACCATTTTTGGAAATTTAACCAACTGTGCAAACCCGATTTGGCAACCCGTTTGTGAAAAAACCTATTTTGGGATAACATATAAAAAAGGAAGAAGGGAGTCAACTTTCATGGATTAATTCATTCTATAATCTTGCCACCCATTATCACACCATCGTATTCTCTCATATTTCACTGTCGACTTCTACCATGGGTGCCTCTGATTGCTTCTCGGTTGTGAAATTTCTTAGAGCTATACGTGGTTAGGCGTTTCTTTCCTCTTAAAGATGTAGCAATGGCTAAAGTTCAATGAGCTTAAAAGGGGAGTAGCTTAATTCATGGTTTAGCTATGATTTATAAATTCCTAGGTTTAGGATTTATAATTTGTAGTTGAATATTCTTGATTATGGTTTAATCAAATGTTGGATATTCATTATGTGGTTTGGATTGGTTTCTGTAGAACTTTGGGCTTAAATATATGAAATCTCAATATATGTCTATTTGTGATCTTGTTGATTCTCTTTTATCGTTCATAATCATGTTTGATATTAAGTTGATTCAAGATTTCAAAGTGACATGTTGCATGGACTTATCCACTACACACATTAAGAGCATTTAATAGGGTTTTAAGAAATGGAGTCCTATTGATTAAGATCTTGGACTTAAAGAGTTCTTTAAGGTTTACCAATTTGAAACTTAGTGATTTCTACTCCCATCAAAATCAATTTTTGAACCATGATAGCCAAAGCTCATTTTCAAGAGGATTCTTTCAATCTTTGATCATTTGTCTTAATCTTTCTATTTTCTATTCCCAAAAATCCAAAAATACATTTTACATGCTTTTCTTACAATTCAATTTAGTACAGTTAATGTTTTCAAATATCAAACCCCCTTCTTACCAAATTAGCTTGCATTTCGTGACACATAGGTTAACTTAGGTCCATTCATTTTAGGTTCCGATTAAGTGAAACGACCAGAGGTTGCATCCTATATTACAATCCTTGGATTATTTTTAATTTGACCTCCAAGGGTATAAATAAAGGTCTGAATCAACAAGAGTATAAGTGTGGGGGTGTACATATGTGCAGGTTGGTTATAATCATTGAAATGTCATTTTATGTCTTGTTAATAGATTCTAAGGTTGATGTAGCTTATATCAATTCAAAAAAGGAAAGAAAAGAGAAAACAAAAAAGAAAAATGTTTAAATAAAAGTATCTAGGAGGAAATGCAATTATTTTGAAAATTTATTCATGATTAGTTTCTCCTCCTAAAGTTGTATTGAATGGATGATTTGAGTATGTTGCATATGAAGTAGATGTTGTTTTTGGAAGGTTCACTCCTTGTAGTTTCAATGTATCATTAGCATCAATTTTTATGAGTGATCCCTTCTAAGTGATTGATGCTTCATGTGGCTTGTGGTATGAGAGCTTAAATTTGATCTATGAAACATAGTTTTTTTTCATTCATTATAGTTGATGTACACATTGTGAGTGAATGTTAGTTTTTGTGCTTGAAGTAATCTTGAGTGTTTTTCTTGTTTCACTAGCGTTGATGGCTTTTACACTACATTATATAAATATATCTCACATTTACCCTTTCCCACATTACAATCTATAAAAGTCCTTTGATTCATAATTATGCACATGAATCTTAGTGGTAGAGAAATGAAATGATTTGCAAAGTTGTGGAACATCATGATCATGAATGATTTTTAGTGTAGCCATAAATCTATCTTATTTAAACAAATTTTGTCCAAGTCTACCTCTACATTGCTCAGTTTCTAAAGGTAATGATTATTGATTGATCATGAGTAGAAGCATTGAATGTTGAGATCTTGTTATAGTTTTAGAAGTTGTTTATCTTTACTTATGGCTATCTATTATTAGGAAATATGAAAAATGAGTAAATGTTTTGGGTTATGACTTTGATTTTGAGGTTTTGCCCAAATATGGTGAAAAGCTAACTTTGGGAGAAATTAATATGTTATTAATTGATTATGCATTTATTTCATAACACTTAGTGATTATTGTTATGAAATGCTTAAGACATTCTCTTTAGTTCGTATTTGGTTTTAAGTACAATTCAAAAGCAAAAAGCCAAAGTGAGTTAAAACATAATATTTGGGTAGTCTTCCTTAGATTCACACACATCTCTATAGAGCAAGAAGAAGAAGAATTAAAAGAAGACGAGACAAGAAAATGCATAAAATGAAGAGTACATGTTATAGAAAATGGCTCACGACCATGCATGAAATTGTCATGATCGTGACCACCATTTTCATGCCCATAACTCACTTTACGTAGGCTTGGCACCTATATCACACCCATGCAAAGTAGACTCACGAATGTGAGCTTCAACTAGGGCATTCATGGTCGTGAGCAACTTAATCACGCCTGTGGCTTTAGCCAGTTTTCCCCAAACCCTACTTTTTAGTATAAAAACATCGTTTTGATGACAGAATATTACCAAAGGTTAGAGGGATAGTTTTAAAGAAGGGAGATCTTGATTTTGAGGTTTCAGGAGAATGAAGAGGGGTAAACCCCTCATCCCTTATAGATCCAAAGAGAGCTAGGCTTCGCAATTCGATTCGGAGGTGATATTGATGCCAAAGAACCTGGTTAAGTATTTCTTTCATTATATTTGTTGTTCTTTCTCTTTTAAGAATTGGTTATGTTATCCTATGTTTATTGTTTGGGTATTGTGAAAAGATGATTTTAATGTGTTCATTGAATCATTTTATTACAAACTCATTGTTAGAATCTTTAATATAATCCGTAATTGATATGTTGAGATTTGTTTGTAGCTACTAATGATATCGAGCCATTAAGGATACAATCCATAACTGTTGTGTTTCTGATTACTTTTGAATCATTAGGGATTATATAACCTTGGTTAAATAACCTGAGTATATATGGTTGTTGACTTGATTAATCAGTTTTTCATTTCATAATGCAGCTGCTTAATTAAATCAAGAGAGCTTGTTCTAGGTTATTCAGTAGCTAGATTTAATTAACAAGCGTCTCTTAATTAAACATAACCTGAAGGAAAATTGGGGTTAATAGAACTTATCGTTTTCTATGATTAATAGTTGTTAAGAGAGGCATGAGAACAACAATTTAATGAAATATGTTCAACTGTGTGTACGTCAAGATTGAACCAATGACCGTGTCTCTAACGTATTCATCATTTTTAGATTTTTTTTCTTTAATTAGTTTTCGATAGTTTCTTTTTGTTTTATTTTCTTACTTGAAAGCCAGCAAACCCCCACCCCCGACACCCTGCCATAACCTAAACATCGATTTATTTTATTTCAAAAGTTTTACACACACTCTCTGTGGGATCAACCTAAACTTATCACTGTTATAATTGTAGGTCTAGTTATTTTGAGTAGTGTTATGATGCGCTACCATGCTTTCTTATTTAACTACATTAGGTTCATTAATATGGTCACTAATAAGTAGTTTAATTCAATTTGACCTAATAATCAAGAACAAAAGAATCGATCTCTAACATAGATGCACTAAAGCCCATGTCGCTTGTAGGTTGAAGAACTTAAGTTATAGTGTTGAATATGATCGCCAACACAAATATATTATAAGTCATTTTCATTGTAACAATTCTCTATTTAGCATGTCATTTTGCAAAATGCTAGTTTTTACTCATGAAACACACATAGAAACCTTATGACGTGACTTTTGATTTGTTTTTATAAAGAAAAGAGATATGAGATCATCCAAACTTAGTAAGAAACATAAAAGATTACGGATTCTATCAAAAACTTCTACTATTTTATGATTTATGCACTTTTCTAGTTATGTTAATTGATAAGGATGATGTGTAACTAACCTATTGATATCTAAATAAGAGAAATCTTAATATTTCTTTATTATAGATTAATTTTAGTTATTAAGGAAGATTTATTGATCTAATAATAGTGATTTAATATTGAGAAACCATGTTTATGAATAGACTAAGACATTGATATTAAGAGTTACATAATCTACTATGAATAAATTTACATAAATCTTTTAACATTAGAGTCAAATCTTTTATGAAATTTCATAAATTTTAATATATTCTTGAAGGTTTTAATTAGATAGAGATATTATTAGATAACACAATTTATTAAATCAAAAAAAAATTGTCGGTCTAAGTTATAAAATCCCATGAATACAAAGATGTTGTCTTATGATATTTTTCTCATTAATAATTACTTCATCATTTTTAGGTGAAATATCAATCAACTTTAGGATTAGATTTAATTAGATTATTTCTAATCTTATTATTGATTAGATAATAATAAGAAAGTCAAAGTTAGGAATTAATAAATTATTGTAAGAACAATCTTTACTTGCTATTATATTACTGTAACCGATAGGTGAACTTATCCTCTTTGAAGGATAGAACACCCATTTCTTTGTTACATCACTAACCCACTAACTTACTCTTTTAGAAAGTGCTTCCACTTTTCCCATCAGCGATTCCATTTCTTTAGCTCACTTTCTCTATATTCTTGTCATATGATATCATATCAATGTCTCCTAAACTATCAAGTGACTTGATAAACTTTTGATTAGCTATCTCGAATTATCTTGAAGCATGATCCATCCTAGCACACCAACCGTGTGATCACATTGCTCAATGGCCAACTTAAGCAACAACCCTAACCACCTATATAAGAAACCTCCCAGATTTTCAGACCTTGGGACTTTCTTACTAAAGTCATGTTCCTTCACATATCCTCAAACTTAGTATGACTTAATTATGACAATGATCTTCAATTACGCATTAAAATCTCACCTATAATTAAAGATTTTCATCAATACGCACAGAATACATACCAACTCCCGCCAACTCCCAGGATGTCGTCGACATAACTCACCTCTCATTTACGCGGGACTTCACCTTATTCTCTCATTGATAAATCATCTTCATGCCAACCACGTATCAAATTTGATCAATGCTCACAAACACTTGTACAATTCTTCCACCTAAACGATCTAACAATATCACTTCGGGTAGAAGAATATAACATGACATAAACAACAGTTCTAATGTGAATTTCAAAGCGCATCTCTTTTGTTAACACCTGTTGAACATGACGAATAAGCATTTCCGACACCACCATGCTTAACCGGAGGTCTAGTCCATTTTTTTCAATACACAACCAATCTTTAATGTGAATATTGTTAACACCAAAATGCTAGTGCAGCAGATTCAAATGCACCACATGCTATGATCCCTCAGTATTTCAATCAAGTTTGTGCTTCATCAAAATGTTGTACCACCACCTATCCGTAGACAATATATTAACAATGAAATTAGTATCGAATTGATCTAGCTATGAAAATGCAGTGCTTTATTTCCTACCCGAAAGTTCAACTTCCTACTCCTTTTGAAGTAGTTATCGAGATTTGGTTTTTGCTGCCATAACAAGATCATCCAGAAATCTTCTTTGGGGAAATTCTTCAGGTACAAGACTTTGATATGTCTTAAAATGCTCTGCAGCCTCGTCCTTTCTGTCCAAAAGACTGTAGATAATTCCCTGCGGCAGAACACTATGACTGGTTATCAAACGAAAACTTATTTTTATCCATAGCTCTGCGTGATTCAGTAATACGCCTGCAGCTTACATGATAGCTCATTTGCTTTGATCAGGTAGCAAACATATATAATTATGTGAAAACAAATTCATGAAATTAATTTATGTGAGTGCCTAAAACTTATGTCGGTCATTTGGATGCTCAAACAGATTATCCCAATTACCTATTCTATTAACTACTAATACATACACCTAATGAAGGAAGAAAGAAGGATCGAGGAATCTAAGGAATAGTTGCTTTCTTCGTGGACTACATCCTTTTGATGAACGGTGAGGTAAAAAAATGGATATGGTCAAGGTCTAGTTGTACTCGCATTTGCAGTAGTATAAAATAGTAATTGTCATGATTAGGAATGGCGGCAATGAAGATGAGCAGCTACATTAGGTGGTGGCCCATAGAGCAATTTTCCCTTCCTGCTTAGTATCTGTCCATCAGCCTCGTATCCTATCTTAAATGCTGAAATCAGAAGATCTAAAACCAAGTTACCTAAGACTTTTAGATATCTCCTAAGAAGTGAATTGTGGAGGAAATTTTTCCCTAAGAAGAACATTTAATCTGTTTGGCCAAAATAAGAATCTTTTGCAACATTAAAGCATAACAACAATACATCAAGATTACTTCCCTATCTTACTTACATACTTCGAGGAAAAAATAGTGGTTGCATTTTCTACGGAAAACTCCAACGACTTGAAATGACATAAAACTATTGAAAACTAATGGCAAATACGAGATTCAAAGTTACAGCTATAAGGAATTCAAAATTTTGAAAATAAAGAAACAAATAGGTCTTTTGTTAGCAGAAGCACTAGCTGACTAAAAGCTGCATCAATTAATTGCAAATTACCTGGAAAAGGTAAGGCCTAAAATCACGAGGATTTTCATTAACTAAATCTTCAAATCTCTTTAAGGCTTCTTTCAAATCTCCCTGTAATATGTACAGATATACACACATGAACACATTAAAAAAATAACATAAGATTCTCTTTGGCAACAATCCTGGATCAAAAATATAACATGTAGATTCTCTTTGGCAACAATTCTGGATCCCCCAGCTGTGATATTTTTTTCTTATTTTTTGGTTTAATTAAAAATTTCCTAGTATGCCCTCAAAGATTTCATGAATTTTATAATGGCCGCCAACAAATCACCTGCACAACATGCATTTGTGCCATTAGAATTATGATGTTTCTCTCCTCGGTGGTCCTCCTTCCTTGACGAGCAAGTTGTAGAGCCTTATTCAGCATTTCAAAGACAGCTTGACCTTCTACATTTTTGTGCATCACCATTGCCAAACCCTGCATAGAACAATGATCAAATCAGTAATTTCAGTCAAAAATAAAGGACCTGAAATGTCAAGATGGTCATATCACATGGAAATCACATAGAAAATTAATGTAATTAGCTATTATCTAGGCAATAAGCTCCCACAAGTCAAATAGATAACACCCATGCATAATGTATCAAGATTAAGTTCATGATTCCGACCAGTCCTAGGCACAGGAATATGTCCATCCGGCAACAGAATTATTTTAACCACTTGACAATCAGCATTATGTTTAAGAGTTTCTACCCCGATTACATTGCTGTCAAACTCAAGCAACATTCACTTGTATTCCATATAAGATAACAATTTAATGAGAAATATTGAAGAAAAGATAGTTTTGACTTGACATCCACGATCAAACCATGGAAGTTACATATTCTTTTATGTTATTCTACACTAGAGGGAAAAAATAAAACTTTACCAACATTTATGCTCTAATCAAACACAAGGTTAAGGGAATTGATTTTGCAATATTTACACATGATTTACATTAGCATTTAAGAAACAATAGATAATGACAGGGAGAAGAAACTTGAAAACAAGAAAAATTAGCCAAGAATCATACGTGCAAAGCTCTAACCAAAAGAGGATTCTCTTTCAATATTTCCGTAAACAACATTTTAGCACTACTCAATTGGCCAATCATCTCATAGCAGAAGGCCTCCAAAAGCTTCCATTCAATTTCTTCCGGGTCAATCTCAACCAATCTTCCCACATATTTCAGAGCATCCTTTGTCTGGCCTCTCCTCATCTTACTATACACAACAGCCTTCAAAACCTCCACATTCTGTGGTTCCTTCTGCAGTAACTTCTCATACATTTCTTCAGCTTCAATAGTCCCCATCTGGGAGTCTTTCCTGTCCTTCATCATAGTTGCTCTAGAGTTGCTTGCTTGAACTGGCTGTGCAAGACTCACCCTGGCATTAACACCAAAAGAACCCAAAAAGAGAAGTGCTGCAACAAGGCTAACAACTATGTTCTCAGATATAGACCTGGACAAAGTTTTTTGTACTTGATAGAGTGATGAAGTAGGTCTATGAGAAACAGGATATAGAGGGATTTTAGGGGAGGTCATAGACAATGGGAATTGGCATGCATTCCTGTGACTGTGGGGTGACGTGATGATCCATAGTGGTGGCTTCAGTGAAATGTAAAAAGGCTTACAGTTGTCTTTAGTTTTTGGTAAATTAAGAGTATGAAGCTGCAAATGAAAGCAAAGAGAAGTTGCTTTTATTGAACCCATCTGAAAGAGTCAAACAGATTCTGGAAAGTGAACGGCAAGAGATTACATCAGAGTTGACTGAAAAACTACATACAAACAACTCAGAAATCAAATTAACCAAGAAAGAGTTAAGAAATGAAAGCAATCAATTCCACTTAAGTAACAGGAAATGACAATAACCACATACCCGTACATAGTTTACTACATATGCTGTTTAAGCCTGTTATCCGTATGTAATTTTTCAAAGAAAAAGGAAAGATTTTTTTCCAATTGATTACTAAAATGCATGAGAAAATCTAAATGCAAATATTAATAATCTAATAAATGCAAACAGCAATATAAAGGATCAAAATTGTTAAAGAAGCCAACACTTGTACGAAATGCAAAGATGCAAAAACCACATAGGTAGAAGTGCCACTTCGCTGAGGACATATTCCTCAAACAAGAAATACATGTCACGCATCCCAAAATGAAAAACAAAAAAGTCACCATAAAAGAAAGGTCAACCTCAATAACAACTACAGCTCAATTGAACTCGATAAATCCAAATTCTTTATGTCTACTAAAACTCTAGGTCTCGCATTTTATCAAAAAATAATGTGTAAACTAAGCATATGAGATAAGTAAGTAAATAACTTAGGAAGGGACTTTTCCATGGAAAACTTGTACAACCAAATAAAATTAATTTATTTAGGATTTGCACTTGTTATTTATTTATTGCATACCATAGAAAAAGATTATTTGTTTAATTTAATTGTTCATTCTTGAATCTCTTCCTTCATTAGGTAAACAATTTTGTTTCATTTAGGTTAACTTAAAAAAATTAATGAAATAAGTCGCAAAATTAAAAAGTAAAACACAAGTAAGCTAGAAATGGGAAGATGTTTAGCTGAAGATTCAACACAGTTTCTCTAGCCCATAATCTTAGCTACTGAAAACAACATAGCATAAAAGTAAATAAAAGCGCCATTAACTCCACAATCGCCAATCACAATGTTGCAATCCATTCATAGTTAACTCAATTGTCCAATTTTCAGTTTTTGTCAACGAATAGGGTGGTTAACTTCTGAAGTCTTTTAACAATAGAAGAAAATATTGATGAATGAACTGGTTCTAACCTCCTCATAGCAGAAGGAGTTTCAGGAATTTCATGCCTTCCTTAAGCAATCAGAAAGAAAAATCTAAGTTTACACGCATTAAGTACAGAAGAAGTAGTCCCATGGTAAGGATGCAAAGACCAGAATCAACACCACCTGGGCATTCGAAGAAAAATATTGAAAGAACATTAGTTGAGCAAATAGAGTAACCAACGCGATCAATCAGCATTATTCAAAAGATGATATCAGAAGCGACAAGTAAGTTATCTTGCAAATAGAAAAAATGGCGTAAGGATAAAATGGATACAGCACTCCAAATTTTGTAATTCTACAGAGAAAACAAACCCCGTAACAGTCAAAACATGGTCTTTAGATTGGATGAACAAAGGTACCTGAAAGCAAGGTCCAACTGCATGCAAACACCCGGCGATGAGCAGCAGCTACCAATTGGTAGAAATGAGTCTTTGACCCCTTACCTTGAGACAACTTAACAGCGTGCTTCTGAAGACAAACTAAAGCTCCTTGGTGGCCCAAATTCGCGCTTCAAATCTAGCACGAGTGATTCGCAAATTTCTTGAGTCGGGAATTTCATACAACAGATGGGAATCACTATAATTAGTGTCATTGGGCAGCGAAATATGGGCCAGGCGTCAATGATGATAAGGCAGATGCTTAAATCAAACAAAGTCAAATAATTTGAATATCTTAAAATTTTTATTTAAGGATATAATAACTTCTTAAGGATTCTCATTACAAGTTAAATAAATATTTGCTCCATATTAATAAGATATCTTTTTTTATTAGACTTATCCTCTTTTATTAGATTATTTACTGAACTATTTCGTTATTTTTATACGACACCAAATTTAATTTTCTTATTTTTCACTTTAAAAATTGTATAATAAATGAATCAAAGGTTTTAACGGAAAAAAATTAAAGTTCAAATCTATATTATAGAAAAATAATAGATACTAAAATAAAAATGTAGAGGTTTATCTTTTAAATAGATTTTGTTCAAAAGACAATTGATACCTGTCGAGTGTCGGTAAATTCGGCGGGAATGCTTTTTTCTTGCTCATGCATAATGTTAGCATATATGCACATAAATATTGAATCTTTGCACATAAAAAAAAGTGGTATATGCATTTATTGACAACTTCTAGGTATAATTAATGTTAAATGTGATTTTTGAAAAAAATGAGGAGTAAATGAAGTAGAAAAAGGTGATCTTAATATGATTTGTGTTAAAGAAAGATTGTGAAACATAGTGGATGGTTGATCTAGAAAATATTTATGGAGAATGTTTTAGTCCTCTAGCCACGACTTCTTCTTCAGTTATCTAAACGAGATGATTCTTGATTTGAATTAAACTAGAAAACATGTGGCTACATTTCTTATGAAGACATCTAATTTAAATTCGGTTTTTAAGAATATCAAAGTTTGTCATAAAGTTAAAAACTGGGTGCAGTATATTGAATGAATGTAGAAAATTCATGTTCTGTATTTGAGGGAAAAACCTGGATTAATCTAGGTTGATTTAGGCAAATGTATCTACTAGTAAGTTGTAGACCTTTCTTTTACCTTTCCAACGATATATAGTATGAAATTTTGGACGTCTGCCTTTTTGCTGCCTTTTTGCTTCTTCTATGATGACGTCATCTCCTTCTGTATTTTCTTGTGATGATGTCATCTTCTTCTGTGTTTTGTATCGTCTATCTTTTGTATCTTCTGTCTTTTTGTATTGTCTGTGTTTTGAATCTTCTGTGTTTTGTATCGTTTACCTTTTGTATCTTCTGCCTTTTGTATCTTCTGCGTTTTGTATCTTCTGTCATTTGTATCGTCTGTGTTTTGTATCGTCTGCCTTTTATATCTTCTGTCTTTTTGTATCATCTGTGTTTTGTATCTTCTGTGTTTTGTATCGTCTGTGTTTTGTATCTTCTGCATTTTCTATCATCTGTGTTTTGTATCTTTTGCGTTTTGTATCTTCTGCCTTTTGTATCGTTTGTGTTTTGTACCTTCTGTGTTTTGTATCGTCTGCTTTTTGTACCTTCTGTCTTTTTGTATCGTCTATGTTTTGTATCTTCTGTGTTTTGTATCGTCTGCCTTTTGTATCTTCTGTCTTTTGTATCGTCTATGTTTTGTATTTTCTGTGTTTTGTATCGTCTGCTTTTTGTATCTTCTGCCTTTTCTATCGTCTGTGTTTTGTATCGTTTGCCTTTTGTATCTCTTGTCTTTTGCTGACGCATCTTCTTCTATGTTTTGCTGACGTGTCTTCTTCTGTCATTTGTTGACGCGTCTTCTTCTGCCTTTTTGCTTCTTCTTAGTTTTGCTTCTTTTGAGTTTAACTTCTTCTGCCTTTTTGCTTCTTCTGTATTTTTCTCCTTCGATTTTCGTTCCTTCTGTGTTTTGTTATCTTCTGCCTTTTCGCTTTTTTGGTCTTTCGTTTCTTCTGCCTTTTGTGTCTTATACTTTTTGTATCGTCTATGTTTTGTATCTTTTACGTTTTATATCATCTGCCTTTTATATCTTCTGCCTTTTTGTATCGTCTGTATTTTGTATCTTCTATGTTACTGGTCATCTTATATCTTTAGTTTCATTTTCGATCCTTCAGAAGATAGAATCTGTCTTCAAAGTCTTTATGAAAGTTGTAGATCTTGAAGCCTTCTTTCGAACCATAAAAAGAACATCTTAATACAATATATGTAGAGAAAGTTATAGCAATTTTTTCCACTTCTTCTGTTTTTTCCATTAGTCTGCTTTTTCCTTTGGCTTCGTCAAATCCTATCGTCTGATTCATTTTGACCCTTTGGATAATAAAATCTGACCTCAAGGTCTTCTTCAAAATTGTAAATTTCAAAGTTAAATGAAGTTTTACTGATTTGATTTTTAAAGCATTGAATTCCTAACACATTCATCTATCTCTAGAAAAGAAATTTATACCTTTTGGCATTAATTTAAAAAATATCGATCGAATCAAAGTAATGGTATCGATTGGAAGAACATGAACTAGATATTTTATTGTACATGTTCCAATATGTTGATGATATCTTGATATGTAAAATTCTAAATAAGATGATTTTTAATTTTTAATAAACAAGAGATATAGGCCTACAAATTGTCTCAAGAAGTCAAATTTTTCTTCTCTCTCTAAGATATTGAATTTCTGGATGGAAGTTGTACTTAGTACACTACTTTTAAATATGGATAACCTGACAATGTTTAAAGCATAATAATAATAATAATAATAATAATAATAATAATAATAAGGAATTTAATAATACTAATAATAATAAGAAGAAAATTAATTTTGTATAATAATGATAA
>JANIPM010000006.1:37098005-37111923 GCA_027478405.1 Erythroxylum cassinoides
TTGATGTATTTTTATTTCAATAATATATTTTATTTTTACTTATTCTTATAAGTTTTACTTCTTATTTATTATATACCGATTTTATAGCGGTTCACTACCGGTTGAACCTCTAAACCTTAAACTTTTCCTTAGACCGGTTTAATATCCGATCCGGTTTTTAAAACATTGCTTTTTATTTGATTTTTTTAATTATGTTTTATAATTAACTAAATACTTTGTCTATCTTTAAATAGAAAAATCCTAGTTGTTATTTTATATAGATTGACTTAATTTAATTTACAATATTATATATATTTCTATGAGCTATCTTTGTTGTTTTTATTGTCAACTTATTCATGTCAACATGTAAATATGATCTTAATTTTCATGTGGATGACTTTAAAGAGTCTGCTTGTACATGAAACGTGACGTAGATAAAAGGGGTTTAATGAGGTGCTTGAGGGAGACATATATGATATTCCTAATATTAAGGTCAAATCGTTTATAGGATTTCATAAAACTTAATATAATCAAAAGGGAGTTAGCATAAATACAAGTTAACCAATTGAAGAATAAATAGTTGTAGTTGGAGAAAGTGCATCTTAGTGTCTAAGAAGTCCTGTTGGTCTAGAGAAGATATCTATTTTAGGTTAATTAAATCATGAAAGCGAAAGTGTTACAAAGAGATCGAAATACTCATCTAGACACATTATTCGATAACATTCTATTTTGATTAATTATTTTATTAGTTATTTCTTAGATATTGTCAAAATTAACATTAAGTTTAATTTTATTTTACATTTTTATTCAAAGTTTCATATTTCTGTTTGTTACATTTTTTAAACTAGATGATAATATTAGGTTTTTCTATCAACACTAGCTACTTTTTCTCGTGAGATCAGTATCTTACCTATTATTATATTACTTATTTACAATAAGTTCACTTGATTAGATAGAGGGTGATAAACTTGTAATTAGAAAAAAAAAATGGTAATAAAAAGTGTATATCACCTATAAACTCGCCAAAGCATCACCGATTACTCCACTGCTATTGTCTTTCCCTGTCAATCATGACGTGCCCATATGTCCATCATATAAAGAAGTTACCTTAGAAGCAGGCATGGAAAGAATTATATGCTATTGATTCATATTAACTCATGAATTGAGATTGAGATATAATTACATTACCCTTTTTTATTTTTTCTTCGATCGTACTGGTATAAGGTTTTCTGGTTGATTGCTATATATAGAAGGTTCTGAATTTTGTAGTAATCCGAGGTCGGAGTTAGTAATTATGGTAATTCTTCTTAAGTTTTGAAATTCTTTTTGGATCATCAAGGATGGCCTTTCGATTTTGCCATGGTTCCTTTGTCTTCAATTACTCTCAAGTTATCATTAATGTTAAAATTATTTAAGAATTGTAATTATATAAAAATTTAGTATCGTTCACAATTAAATTGTAACTATTGGTGTCAAAACTTCTTTTATGACTAAGTTCTGTCACTAAAAGTATATGCAATTTGGCGTCAAAATAATTTTAGCAGAAATGAATTGTAATTATGGCAAAACATATGTTGGTTACTAATATTTTCTATTTTTGTGACAAAACATAGTTTAATTACTAATATTTTTTCTCTTGTTGTGACGAAACTGTTTACCATCACATGATATTTTACTTTTTATGATGAAAGCTTTTGTCAATAAAAATTCAATTAATTTAGTGTCTACTTAATATTGTCACAAAAACGAAACTATTACTATGGTCACTACTGTTCGTAATTTAGTGACAACTTTTTGTGACTAACTATCATTTCGTCACAGATACAAGGTTTTTTGTGACAAAATAATTGATTAGCACTATTGTTTAGATTAAATGTGATGATTTATTTTTTTGTTGTGGCTAACTATCAACATTCAACGCTTCTACTCGTGATCAAGCAATAATCAAGGTGTCGAGTCTTACAATTTATATCTATCAATTATCGCAAGTGAACAGGTCATGAGTTGTAGTATTCGAAAGATCGATCCCATAAGGAGGGTAAACTATGGAAATTAATCAAGAGAAATTACCAAGCTATAAGAGAGGAGATTCTACCTATCATTAATGCTAACCTAGACAATTATGTATTATCGAGGTGTCGATTCTTGACTATCGTAGCGGAATTACTCTCTCTCAAGCTACAATCTCGTGCCTTAAATCATTAACCCTAATTAAATTATGAAAATTGCAATCTCTCAATTAACAAACGAGCCATAATTAAAATTAGATCAAAAGCTCTCTACTAAACTATCAGGTCTCATACGAGATCTCTCTCTGCACAAAAATTGATATGATTAACTACGTGATCTATTGGATCGCCTAACTCTTGAAAATCCAATCCAATCATTTTTATCCGACTCAACCTCTCAATTTGTTACTAAAACATGCAAAAATCAAAGTTAATCACAACACCTAATCAATACAACACAAATCGACTATTTCAACATTAAATCAAAGTAAAATCTCGAAGGAAGAGTTAGAACATTGTCATCAATCCAAAATCCATCATCATATAATCCATTTCAATCTATACATTAAATGAACAAAAAGGAAATGAACTTGGATCGCACAAGCCAGGAAGGCAGCGGCATCGAGAGACCACTTAATCTAGGAAGCAGCAATGTCAGGACCGCTTCTTCTTCTTCTTCTTCTTCTTCCTTTCTCTTCTCTCTCTCTCTCTCTCTTCTTTTCTCTTTCTCTTGAACGTTCCAAAAGTGGCAGAATGTAGAAGCTCTCCTTTAGGGTTACATCATTAAGTCTTACATAGTATTTCCAATTAGGGCAACCCTAAGGTCTTTTTTAGGTCCGAAAGATCCATAAAATCTCTCAAAAACTCAAGTCAGGACTGTTGTCTGCATATCTGTCGTGCAGGCCACGATCATGGCCTTTAGTGACATGATCATGGCTGGGAGTTTATGCTTTTGTATCGTAGCCCTGGGTTATTTCCCGAGTCTTTTTCGAATCTCTACCAACTGCTCTGAAACACTAACAAACACATCAAAATACCTCATAAATATAAAATTAAAGTTCATCATCATGTTCTAATCAACAAAACATTTAAAACTATTTACTGACTAAAACAATTCTAAACTAAACGCACACTAAACAATCAAATTAACAACTAAACACATATTAAACTACTCACAAAAATACTATGCAATTTACACCTATCAATATCTCCACACTTAAATGTTTTATTATCCTCAAGCAAACAAAAACAAACAAACAAACATCAACAACCAAAACATAAAACACACATATGATTTTATGCAATTGAGATTGAGAGATCTAGCATAAATGAATAGGATTATATGCAAACCTAAAGATAGGTCGATATAAATATTCTGAATTAGGGTCAAACTTAATTGTGAAATTCATAAATCGATTAATAAGATTCTAAGGATTTTAATTAGAAAGATATTTTAATTAATTAACCTAAGATTAAATATTAATTAATGGAATCGCGATTGTATAAGAAGTCCTAAGAAGATTCGAATTTCATATACTGTTTGTTTTATTAGTTGATTTGTCACTCTTTTTCTATTCCAGCTTCTTGATTGTATTGTCCTGTTCTTAATTTATTTTCTTTTAGTTTAAATTTGAATTATCGCCATCACATTATTTTCTATTACATAATGGGAAAAGAGTCATTACGAGCACTTATAACCTTTATAGGATCAACATTCAATAATATCGGCCAAATGATAGATGTATTTGTCTTAGACAATCTATGGATTAAAAGAATCGAGGTAGATACATTGCATATGAGAGTACACCAAAAATCTTATCTCACCATTCCAATTAAGCCTTATATTTTTATATTGATCTTATTCATTTAGGAATTTGAGTCTCTCTGTAGACTTAAAGCCAACATAATTAAGAAGTCACAAATCCGTTAGTGCTAATATTTTAAATAGGCAAGGGGCCCTCAGGTTGGACAAAACGAATACAACTGACCCCTGAATCATAATATGAGGCTGCATGGCTTATCTTGCAAGTCGGCCCTCCAATATGTATTTTATCGAGTGTATACCACATACAACATCTTCCCACGGGAAATAAATTGTATCTAGGTTCTATTAAGGTAACTGAGATTATGAGCATATCCCCTATTTTTAAGGTATAACGGGAGAATGTTGAATAAGAGAAAAATTCAACCTATTGGTGGGGCTTTGTTCATATATGAAGTTTGGGACTTGGGTTTTACCGGATGAACCATGCCCACGTTGCTCTGGGATGAATAACATCTAAAATTCATGCTTCTGCTTGTTCTGATTGCTCATCTTGGAATCAAGCTAAGAGATAAAGACTCTGTTACTTACACACTTCTAAGTTGGACTGATTGCGAACTTTCCTTAATGCTTGGCAATGATATATAGTGGAAAGAACTGCCTGTCTCGCTCTAACTGGTTTCAATGGTCACTCCGTGTGAGATAGCTTCACTGTTCACTCAGAATAGAGATTTAAACTCGTGGTTTTGCAGAACAATTTCTAAATTTCTATATAATTCCACAATATGGTTATTTTCAAGGGCATGGTGAGAGGTCAACACACTAGAAGCATTGTATGCGTCATGCCCACACACCTTCGTAAGTACCGAGTACTGGCAATAACTTGACCACTTTTGTTTGGTAAAGTACATGATGAAGTCAAGTCCTTGTCAAAAGTGAGCGACCCTAAAACAGAGCAATGGCTTTTTAAGCAGTCAAATGGAGGAAGCACATCTGAACTGGACAATAAATAAATTTCTCAAAAAGATTGCCAGCATCAAAAGTTAGATACAAAATCAAAATCATTCACGCATGAGCGTCTATTCTCACACCACTTTAGACAGGTGCTCTAAAATGCAACTTCAACAACCAAAGATAGTGTATCGACCAAATTGCCTTTTGCCAGTGATTTGCTTTTCAACATTCCTAGTTAAAGCACAAACTCCAATCTTTTCTTAGCCACGTATGATTTTCACCAGTTCATTCGTCTCTTGAGTTCATCAACAAGTGTATTTCTGGGAACCTCCTCTTCAATTGTGGTTTCTACATTTTTTAGTTTGACAATCCCCTTCTCCAGCTCCTTGTCACCAATAAGTACCATCCATGGGATTTTTGAATCTTTGGCGCGCTCAATATGCTTGCTAAATCTTGTACTGACAAGATATTCTGCTTTAAGTTTTCCACTCCATAGCTCACTTACAAGTTCAGCAGCTAGCGAGAGCTTACTTTTATCTCCCACAATGCTCAATAAAACCTGGGTTTCAGTAGGTCGGGCTACTTGGTTCCGGTCCTTCTGAATTTGCTCCATGATGGTAAAAACTCTCTCAATGCCAAGACTAACTCCAACAGCTGGAACCTGCTTGGTGCCGAACATTCCTATAAGGTTGTCATAACGTCCACCAGCAGCAATTGAACCAACCTATTAACATCAATAAGTTACTGATGCAAATTGACTGCATTTTCAAATTCATGATACCCAAAATAAATTATCATCAACCCGAGCAAAATGACCAAGACAGAATCATAGAAAAGCAACTAGAGGATATAGTCAAACATCATATTCTAGTGCTCGTACTTCAGTTCTTGAGTTACTAAGAATATAAGCCAAACAAGAATCCTTAAATGTATATATAGGACTTCATATCATCTCATAGGCTAAGAAAGGAAAAGATGGACTAAGACTTATTATTACCACTTCAAGATCCTTGCTTTCTCACAGAATAAGACTTATTATTACCACTTCAAGATCTTTGCTTTCTCACAGAATATCCCAACATTTGCACCTCTACCATCCATTCTCAAAACTTGCCATGTTCAAGTTCAATAACTCTAGAATCTAAATATTCAGATCCAGCATCAGAACAGTTCAATATTTAACTAATGGCTTTTATCCAAGGGCACTCTTCACAGTTGTTTACTCTACTCCAGAAAACCCAAATTTTAGAAAATTATTTGAATAGCTCTCATTTTGAGATAACATGATTTCATGGTTTCAATTAATTTCACTAAATTAACCATTATAACCTAGGTCATTTACATCTGCATGCAACATCCATAACTCAGACAAAGCCTGTACTCCATATATAAGTGACATCCGAGGTCTAAAAAATTTGCCTTTTCCATGTTTTCTTGAAGCTTTCATTTCTTTTTAACCCTGACTGTCATTCACCATTCACAGTTTTGCCCAAATAGATTTTACATCTTCGACATGAACATGCAAATTAACCAGATTAAGTCCTGCAAGGAAGAATTAACAAAAAATGCGAGCAAATAGTTTTCCTTAATGTTATTAGACGGCCATGGACTTTGATCTAACAATTTATTATAGCTTCACAATAATGTGAGATTGTAAGTTCTACAATATTTTATTCAAAAGACAACAAAAATATATTTTTGAAATGTTATTATTAATTACTTATCTTAGTTGTAAGGATGAGTCAAAAACCACAATTTTGACATTGTTGGAAACTTTGTGCTCACAAAAACCTTCCCTCTTCCAAGATAAAGAGAAGTTGTCATATTCAATAGAACTTGGAATGGCCAATCAGCTTTATAAAGGCAAGTTTCAAAAAAAACACTACTAAATAAATAACAAAAGATGAGTTCAGATCAAATGATTGGTTTAATGCTCACAGGATATCACTCCATGCATTATCCATTGAAAAATGATCTTTATCAGGCTTGAACTAGTGACATCCAACTAGAGAAGATACCTCTAACCATCATACTGCATTCAAATTTTGATGACAAGACAACCAAGATATTAAAAGATATACATGCAAACAAACTAGATAATTTAAGAGAACTGTTGACCCATAACAATTGATTAACTCTGCACAAAATTCTGAGTGTGGCTAGTTGGTCTGAGCCAAGCTCTAAATCTATTAACCAAACTACCCCCTATAATCAAATTCTAGTTATTGCTACTAGCTAAATTTGAATAACTCAAAAATGGACCATTTCTTTTTTCAAATTGATAAATGGTACCACTGACATTCTATCATCACTAGCAACTAAATCTTTTCTTTTACAGTAATCTTGAGATCATAATACCAAGTTATTGATTTTTACATCAAAATTCAACAATTTAGTGGCTTGACCAAAAAGATGATGAAATTTATAGCAAAAAAAAAAAGTACTTGAAATGCTTGTGGTATTCAATTATGTACCCAACATATAGAAAAATGGGGCATGAAGAAAGATATTGAGGAGCCTCACATCAAGAAAACCATCATAATGTACAGCTCTTGGAAGGATTTCAACATAAATCGCTCAAGAGGTCACTAAATCACAAGAAATGGCAATACTTGCAGTTAAAGTTCCACAAGGAAGCACACCTTTGACATCTCCATAACAGATTGTTTGAAAATGACTTCCATTAAAGAAGAATGTCAAGAAAGCAATTTTAAAGACCACTTTGTACCTTGAAGAGTGTGGAACCATATCACCATACAGCATTCTCATATGTTGTACATGATACACATCCTCCCCTTTACTCTGTGCAGTAATATAACTATACCTGTATTGCCTTTAACAGCATGCATAAGATGCACAAATTTCTGACCACTACACACTACAAAATTGACATTCAAGTTGCACATGATTCAAATATAGCTACTCTATCCAAAAGAAGTCCATATGGCAGAATCAGTGAATTTGTACCTGTGTAGTCCCTTTGAAGACAGCTTCAAATATCACTCCAGTGTAGTAATCAAGCCCTCTCGCCAGACTAAGATCAAAAACAACTTTATCAATGCATTTTGACATCTCTAGAGCATCAAACAAAATCTCTAAATCGTCCAAGGCACGCTTTGAAGAAGCATTTTCAAAAAACTTGCTGCCCTCCTGTTTCAGCTTACATAACAATTCCTTTGGTGATCCCCTTTCTTTGACAAAGCTACCGATTTGTTTAGCTGTCTCCTCATTTAAGCCCTTCTCCTCCACCTAAACCACATCCAAAGAAAAGCCGCATTACCAAACAAAAAGAGATGCAGTACAGTGAACAGTTAGAAAAAGGAGCAGTAGAGGAGAAAGAAATGAGTACTTAAAGTGACAATGGAAAGGACAGAAACTAGGATTTTTTTTAAAAAAACCAGGGAAGTACAGGAC
Organism: Erythroxylum cassinoides; assembly: GCA_027478405.1. Lineage (NCBI taxonomy): Eukaryota > Viridiplantae > Streptophyta > Magnoliopsida > Malpighiales > Erythroxylaceae > Erythroxylum > Erythroxylum cassinoides. Next base: position 37,106,124 of record JANIPM010000006.1, read on the forward strand.
TTAATCATCAAATTCAATAGGACAAAACTCAAAACTAAACATAAGATAGCTGAATAAGCACTATAACAAAAACCTTACAAAACTTGTGGCTGAGTTTCTTTACCGATAATAATTTACTAAAGAGTAAGTCTAATGATTAACACTAATGGAGAATGAGTACTCAAGTAATATAAGAAAAGAGTTGGATGACACTTAGTTAAACAAACACGAGTCCTCAAGTGACAGTAAAGAAATTAAAAAAGAAAGCCAAAGTAGACAGAAACACAAAAGATGCTTGACATCATCACCACCATCATCATCATAACAAGAACGATAATGATCATCATGGTGACTACCACTAAGAAAGATACTGACAATGATAATAGAGATGGTAGTGAGTTTTCATTGCCAACATTCACCAATGTGGTGGCACACTGATCCATAATTTATAGCATTATTTACTCATACCACTTGTAGCAATTCACACAAACACATAAACTATACATATGCCGCGATAAAACCATTTGTCAAGATACAAGGAAGGGAAATTGCTTTGGTAAACAAATACAATCAACGTATTTTCAAAAGGAAAGTAATACTTGAATTAGAGTGTGAACATGAAAAAAACCTCAGTAACACGCGCTGGAACTGGAATGGTTCAAAACAGCTTAAAGTTTATAAACATAACAAAAGAGGGCAGGTCACTGAACCACAAGCTTTAATTTGGTGGAATGACAAGTGGGACTTGTTGCAAGACAGTTCACATGTCCCATTAGTGTTCACATGAAAGAGGCAGCAAGAGTAAATTTAACTGGGACAGCTATATTGTCCTAGTTTGGTTAAGACTGAAGCTTACTTAAGAATAAAGAATCTTAATAGAGAAGAGTAGAGCTAAAGGAGTGCTAAAAGAGACTAATTGCAAGTCCTGAAGATGTGCAACTAAGGAAGAGGCTGAGCTAGTTTCTAAATACAACCAAATCTTGATGAATATTAATATACTACTGAGACAGAAATCTAGACTGAGACAGAAATCTAGAATGACCTGGTTAAAGGGCGGTAAGAGATGTACAAGGTATTATATGGGCTCTATTCCTGCAAGGAGGAACAAGAACACCATTGAGGTGCTGGTAAATGAGGCAGGCTGGAAACACAAGGACCTAGAGATGGTGATCACAGGAATCAAGAAGGTTGATGAAGACAACAAGAGACAATTGACCAAGGAAGTTAGGGAAGAGATAAAGGATGATGTTTTTTCTATGAACCTAATTCCCCAGGGCCTAATGGATATAATGGAAGAATTTTTCAAAAAAACAGGGACATATTGGGAGACGAGATTGTAGGAGCAGTTCAAGAGTTCTTCCAAAAGAAAGCTATCCTCATGGAGTGGAACAAGACATATATATGTCTTATAACTAAACAAAGTAATGCAGAAAGACTTGAGCAATTCAAACCCATCGCTTGCTACAACTTCCTATACAAGATAATCACACAGATTTTGACTAACAAGTTGAGATCAAGCTTGGAAAAAATAGTCAACCCTAAGCAAAATCCATTCATAAAAGGGAGGTCAGTAAGCACCAACATTCTCCTATGCCAAGAGTTACTGGAAGGGTACAACTCACAGAAGATTTGGTGAACGGTGAACCTACCAAACTGATAAAAGCAAGGAGGGTTCTCTGGCAAGGGCACCCCCTGTTCCCTTACCTACTTGTTCTCTACATGGAGGCCCTGATTACACTCCTAGCAAGGAAGACAAGAACACATCCTAAATTCCAATTCCATCACAGATGTAAAGGCACGAAGCTGACCCATCTAGCTTTTGCAGATGACTTGCTGTTGTTTTGCAGGGCAGAGAGAAACTCCATTAATACACTCATGCATTCCTTTGAGGAATTCCAAAAGATGTCAGGGCTGATGTACAAGCCTAAGAAGAGTTGCTATTACCTTTCAAGCAATTCCAAAAGTGAAGCAGCCTACAAAGTAAGAGAAATGGGAATAAACAAAGAAGTTTACCATTTAAGTACTTAGGAGTACCAATCTCACAAAGAAGAGTTAGTACAGCTGACTGTAAACCAATGCTAGACTCCAATTACGGACGGATAAACCAATAGAGAAATAGGTTCCAAAGCTATGGAGGTAGGCTTCTACTAATACAATCAATTCTGAGTAATGTCACAAATTACTGCCTTAATCATCTACCCATACCCAAAAGTATACTCAAGGAAGTAGATAGGAGACTACAGGAGTTTCTATGGAATGGCCAAGAACAAGGCAGATGCAAAGCAAAGATTAGTTGGAGAAAAATTTGCAAACCAAAGAAGCAGGGGGGATTGGGTTTACACTATTCAAGGGAGCTTAATAAAGCCTGCCTAGCTAACAATCTCTGGTGGTAGCGCAGCAAAAAGGACTTATGGGTGAAAAGGATACATAATGTGTTCATTAAAAATAAAAGCATTTGGACATTGAAGCAAAAGCAAGACATGTCAGGGATACTCAAGCAAATCCTAAGCACAAGACAATAGATGCAAAGCCTGGTGTTCCATAAAATTGGGGATGGTAACAAAACATATTCCTAGTCTTGACTATTGGCATTACAGGGGACCCCTATACAAAGTGGAAGGGCTACAACATCTGAGACTGGCGGTGAACCCTGAAACAAAAATGAGCAGCTCAACAAGAAATAATCAGTGAATTTGGCCATACCACAGCAACAGGGGTGCAGAAATCATATTGGATCAAGCACCAAGATGTCAACAGAGGAAATAAGATGAAATCAAGTGGATGGTTGAAAAATCATGCGAGTTCAACACTAGAACTAGCAAAATTTTTCTGCAGAATGAACAACAAACTAGAGTGAACTGGGCATAATTAGTGTAGGATAAGGATATTAGACCTGCACATTCATTTATTTTTTGAATGGGGATGAGGGGTGGACTACCTATGAAGGAAAAACTTAAGATTACCAATAATTCATTGAGCTGTGAGCTTTGTAGTGTATAGTAAGTTTGAAACATATCATGATTAAGTGCAGTTACACAAGGAAGATCTAGAGAGGGCTGGAAGCAATCCTGAATAACTATTGTTCAGCCAATTCATGGGAGGAAACAATTAATTGGTTAGTGACAATGAGTATGAAAACTCAGGCAGATTACAAAGTACTCAAGATATTTGGAAAGAAAGGAATTGCAAGATCTTCAGACAACAAAGAAGGGGTGCAGAGCTGGTTTTACAGGAGATTACTCTCCAAACCAGAATAAACATGCTAGCTAGGGGAATTGTGGATAACTTATCCACCAACATGAGGAGGAGATGGGCATTGGACTAAGTTGATCACCAGGACCCATATGACATTGTAATCTAGTGTTTTTTGTATTATACTAGAACAGTTGCAGACTTTGTATATAACCATTTATTAACGAAATCTCTTACTTTTTGAAAAAAAAGACAACTAATTATGAAGTAACATGTGCACTTAAACCAATACTAGCGTTTAAACTTTTAGCTGATAATAGATGCTCAAAGTTCAGGATTCCATCTTAATGCCTACCATCTAACTTTTCTCGTTAGAACCCAAGAAGTTCATAAATTAGAAAGAAAGAACTGTGAGGAAAACAATAGCCTTTCTGTAAACAAAATAAAAAATAAAAGCAAGAATAAGTAGGCACCATATATAAGGATACACTTTAATTCTTCGTCCATTCTAAAACTTAACTGTCTAGAAAACACATATAGGCATATTCATAAACCTATTATGCATTAGCTATTCAACCCACTGTACAAATGACTGAAACCCACACACATTGAGACTCAGTCAAAAAACTATCTCATGCCCAATCAAGTACTTGTAAATCAATGTATAAGAACCAGCCACAGATGTTCTCATAATGAAGTAAATAAGACTGATTACAATAAACTAGCCATAAACATAAGCGATTAGCATATACCAAGTTTGTTTATATATTACCACTTGCACTTACCATTTCTTTTTTAACTTGTTCAAATGATTGCTTGTCTAGTTTGTCAATGCTTGAACATATTGAACGAAATTTTTCAGGTGGTACTCCACATATTTCAAGCATACCATCTAGCAACTTCCGATGATTCAATTTCACCTGTTAAAGAAGCAATTAGAAACAACAAGCGCTTAGAATAGCTTCACTCATTAAAATATTGCTACCAAGAATAGAAATCTTGAAGGAAATAAGGTTCCATATTAAGATTTGAAGAGCTAATTCAAGCACGCTACTCTCAGCCTATCAATTTCAGTGAAGTATAAATAGTTTGATAACTCAAACATAATCCTCTTCTTCTCCCTTCTCTTCCACTTGCAATTTTAGCTTCTATTAAACCTAATTCATCCTTTTGCAAAGCGACTACGTCATTTAATGCTAGGGGTTGTGCTACAAGCTACAGATGCCAATATCAATAATCATGAAGATGAAAACAAAACATAGTCAACCATATGAACATAATGAAGAGGAAGCAACATAGTTGGTACAAACACCTCATAATCTCCAATATCCAGCTCATCAAGCAATTCGGTTAAAATTCTAACGATCTCAAAATCTGGCCCCATGTCTTCATATTGACCAGCAATATCAAAGTCACATTGATAGAATTCACGATATCTTCCCTTAGATGGGTTATCTCTTCGGTAAACCTTTGCTATTTGATACCTTTTGAAAGAAGTGATCCCATTCATTGCCACATACCTAGCAAATGGAACTGTTAAGTCATATCGCAGGGAGCAAAGCTCTCCACCCTGCAATAGCATAAAATTAATTATAGGCTTTTAAAAGCTAGATACTATTGAGGAACTAATCAGGTCCGCTGTTGGGGGGAAAAAGGGAAACAACTGAATAATAGAAAGTTACAATTGCAAGTCCAATCAGCAAAAGACAAAAAATATTTGCTGATGACTAACAGAAATTAATTAAAACAAACAAAAATAACAAAACAGTAAAGCTTTGTTGTTCCATGAAATTGGGCAAAATGCACAATCTCAATTCAATTAGAAGAAATATATACTCTTTGGTTTAAAAAAAGGTATATCTTCCAATGATAGAAGTAGCAGTAACTAGAGAAACTGAACGGACAAGGAGTCCACAATCACCCAAGAAAACAAGTCCAAATAGGAACTTCAACTTATATTTCCTCTTTTAGTTTTTCCAAAAGAAGAAAATTACATTTATGACTATCACAACATCAACATAAAAAGTTAAAAACAAGAACAATAAACAATAAATTAATATAATAAGATGTTACAACCATGTATCACCTGATCAGCAAGATCATAAATCAATTTTGAATCCTCCCCATATTTTCCCATAAGTGTCTCTCTCAATTCAAAAGCCGGAGTATCAAGTGCTGTGGCACCATGTCTCTTGAAAACTTCGGTTATAATTGAAAATGCTCTCTCTCTAATTGTCATTTGTTCCTTTGCAAAATCACGTGTACCCTGAAATTTAGAATAAAATTAGACAAGGAGAACATTCAACCCAAAAGATGTATGAGATCAAGTAATTTGACCATCATAACTACCACATCACATATGAAAAAACACTAAGATGGTTCTGTCATCATTAGGATTTCTCAAACACAACAATGGTATCAAAATGGAAAGGACTAGAATATCATAATGATGTATACAACAAGTATTACTATTGTTGGCTAGTCAATTAACATGAAATGCGGACTCCCAAAACCAAGTCAAAATCCAAAAGTTGTGAAAAGGGAAGAAAGATAAGTATACAAAATATTACCTTAGGAAGCTTGGGAAGCCTTCTCGTCTCATTGCTTTCCACAATCTCTTTCACTTTAT
>JANIPM010000006.1:37231224-37256988 GCA_027478405.1 Erythroxylum cassinoides
AATGGAATGTGAAAAAATAACAATTCTAAAAAAATAATTCAAAATTTGGATAAAATACAAAAATTTAAATTATTTTCATTATTTTACAATAAATTATTATATTTAGATAATTATTATATATAGAAATAATTACAATATAATAAAGATATATATAAACTCAAATGGATAAGATATAAACAAAAAAGCTAAATTAAATAAATTACAACTGTACAATAAGACAATGGACTATTTTGTAATTTAAAAAAAATTCAAAGACTATTTTATAAATTTAAAAATTACCCGAAATACTACCCGATATTAATCGGTATCGGTATAGTACCGTACTAGAATCCAATCCAGTATCAAGTCTGATACGGTATTCATAACATTGGTTGTGTACCCTATAAAGATTGTTCCAATCGTCGCACTGACATAAAAAGACCAATCAAACCTCCAACTATTCATATTCTATGATGGCAAGGTGACATCATTACCTTCTGGTTTTCATCAGCAACAAATAGAGGTCGACATGATAACAGAAAAGCTTTCGCCATGATTGCCCTCATTGTTCCATTCTAACAATGCACTTGAAGTAAAATTGGTGATTCTGCTTTCTTCCCGAAGAAGGCGTTTATGTTTAGAGCTAACCTAATCATGTGACGAAAATAGATTAGTTCTAAACATAGAGAGCAATGAGAGAGTGACGAGCAGAGATTCCATAACTTCTGAGATCGTCGGTGGGTTACTCCATTCTTCCTCCATAACTTCTTCTTCATCTTCTTCTCCACCTCAATTTCCTTTTGCCCTAATATCTGTTCATTCACCTAGTCCCTCCCAAATGACCTCTTCCAACCCTAATAGTACCCAAAACATAGACCTAAGCATCTATGTTCCTGCCTCGACCAATAATCCACCTTCCAAAACGGCCTCTTCCTCCAATCGTACCCAAAATACATCCCCAACCAAAAACTTGATAAATGTAGGCGTATCTGCTCTTTAGCAAGCGTTGAAACCAGAATCTTTCCCAAAATCCCATGAGATAAAAACTTTGGAGAAACCTAGAACCTAGAAGTCAGCAATATCTGAATTAGTGGAGGACTCCTCGGAAGCAAAGGCTTTGACAAGGAGGAACAGATCTTTGTCATTCCTCCACCAAAGTTAGTGAAGAAACTCAATTTCAACATCCTCTGATAGGATTTTTCATAGGTAAGCGCCCTGCATATCCTGTGGTTTCAAAGAGCAATTGCTAAATCCTGGTTAGCTTTTGGACTAACAAAAACCTTAATTACGAGTTTGAATAATTTCTTATTTAAATTTGATTTGAAAATTGGAATTAATTTGGTTCTAGAAAGGGTCCTTGGCATATCCAAAGAAAACCCTTATTTTTACGAAAGTGGTGCTTGAATGCAGGGGAATAAGAAGAGGTTAGATATGCTCCGGTGTGGACTAGATTTCATAACATACTTGTTGAATACTGGAATACTGAGGGGTTGGGAAGAATAGCTAGTTCAGTAGGACACCCACTACTTATGGATACCCAGATAGCTAAGATGTCTAGGATTGTGTATGCCAGAATGTGTGTGGAGTTAGATTTACAGAGGAATTGTCCTTCTTCTTTCCAATTGGCTTCTTACAATGAAGAAGGGAAAATAACCTTGAAGGAAATAAAGATTAAGTACGAATGGAGGCCTGACATCATTTACAAAAGAAGGAATGGACACCTACAGGGAAATTGTTTGGGACTGGATTACAGCAGGAGTTGGATAATGGGAAGGAAACTATACCAAACAGTATAAATCAACAAAAAAGGAAGGAGCAGGAGCAAGCCTCTGAGTAGACACATCAAAATCATAAGGAGAGTAGAGCTTCTGGAATTGTAATTGAATAAAATAAGGGAAAAGGAACTCAACAAAATGATTAAGCTCCTCAGATGGCAACACAGGGTGATAACGAAAGAGGTCCTTCTGGAAGTCTTACTGAACTGAGCAAGGCTCAACAGAAACAAGAGGATCCAAATGGAGACCTCAGATTCAAACCTCCCTACTATGAGTCGAGCAGGTAACCATCTTTCCTCTCCTATTTCTGAATTGATTCCTAGTAGTAATAATCAGAGTCCAAGTCTTTTAGGTGGGGCAGAGGGAGATTTTACTGTTAGGAAAAGTAGAAAATCTAGGAGGAAACAAAAGTAGTGGGCCTTTAGCTCTGTTTTGTGATATGGATTTAGTTTTTTTGGAATGTTAGGGGTCTTAACAACCTAAAAAAACAACTAGCTATGAATGCATGTCTTAAGAGGTTGTCAGTTTCTTTTGTTTTCTTGATTGAATCTAGGATTATGTCTCCTTCCTTTTTGAATAATGTATGCTCTTCATTGTTTCCTAGATGGCTTTCTTATAGTAATATAGATCATGCTTCAAATGCTAGGGTAGTGATAGCTTGGTGTCCAAACTATTTCTTGTGTTCTCCTTAAATCACAAACGATCAACTGATCCATTTGGAGGTTATCCCAATGAATAGTTCTTCATCCTTTTTTGTGACATGTGTTTATAGGTCAAATAATCACAATCATAAGAAGAACCTCTAGTCTGATTTATCTAATATCAATCTCATTGTTGGTAACCATCCTTGAATTATAGCATGGGACTTTAATGCTATACTGTTTTCTCATGACCCTGAGCCTACAAGTTCCTCAGCTATTAATGGAATGAATGACTTTAGGAAGAAAGTTGTCCTAGTTTTACTTGGAACAACAAGCAATATGGAGACCTTTTTATTGCAAGAAAGTTAGATAAAGCCCCTATCAATTCAGCCTGGAGCTCTAGGTTTCCTAGATCTTATGGTGTTATTCATAATCTTAACATCTCAGACCACTCTCCAGTAGTGATTAGGTCCTTAGCAAACATGCAGAAAAGATCTTCTCCATTTAGGTTTGAACAACCTAACTTCCTTCAGATAGTAGAAGAAGCTTGGACTTCTCAAGTCCAAGGAACTTTTATGTTTTGTGTGGTGTCCAAGCTTAAGATGGTTAAAAAAGCACTCAAATTACTTAACTCTAGTCAGATAGGTGATGTGAATGATAGAGTTGAGTGTTGTCAAGTTGTTCTTAATAATATCCAAGATCAAATGAGACATTTTCCTAATACACCTCAACTAGTTACTAAGGAAACTGAAGCCATTAATAACTTAACTAGAGCTTTAGATGATCGGGAGTCTTTCTATAAACAGTCTTCCTGTATTAAATGACTTAGAGAAGGGAATAGGAACACTAAATTCTTTCACAATTCAATCCTTTATAATAGGAACAGAGACAACATACACTCTTTATTAGTGGGAAATGTTAATAGGATTGTTGGTCTTGAAGAGATTCAAGATTAGTTCCTAGGATTTTGCGAAGAATGTTATGAATCAAGTTTGATTGAGGATTGGTTTAGTCTAAAGGTATTCCAATGCTAGTTCTTCTCAGTTACACGTTCTCGGATGTCGGAAATTTGTTTCAGTTCGATCGAACCATTTCTTGTTTTGGACCGTTCGAATCGTTTATGTTTCTGTTCCTACGATTCGTTTTGCTCTCGATTCCTTCGATTTTGATCCGATTGGATTTCATGAATTTCGCTTTGATTTGTTTCCATCTTTTTATTCAAGTACAAGTCTACTCACTTTTTCGTGCATGTTTTGGATTTACGTTCCCATCTCCTATGGTATCAAGCAAGATGAGATTTCAAGGAATCATGACCTTATGTTTTATGATGTTTTGCAAGGCTAGGTTCGGTTCCGGAAGCGGGATCCAACACTTTGTCTTTGACCAATCAACCCATCTGCCATAATAACAAATCCTGTTGATTCCCAACTAGACTTATATGTATCCAGAATTAACTGACATTTCTTTTTTAAATCTTAAAGCAAGGAAACATGAATCTCATAATAAGAAGGTACCTTATATCTTAGACTTATCATTGATTTTGCATTTATTTCTTCTTGAAAATATGGTGAATTTAAAGCATTTAAAGGAATACATAAATGATAGAACCATCTAGTTGTTGCTCTTTTACATCGCAAAACAACATCCTTGTCAATCAAAACACTTTTTAGACTAGGTTGAAAAATAAGAAAAGTTCTTGGAGGAAATCAAGAATCAATGTCCATAATAGCTTTCCTTTTTTCCTTTATCTAATACTTGTGATGCTTCATCATCTCAAAAAGATATATCATGAGCCTTTTTATTTTCCTTTTTATTTTTTACTTTTTGTTGTAAACAATTTGCAATCCTCTCACATACATAAAATGATACTTTTTTTTCAACAAGCAATATTACCTTTAACACTAGCAAGATGTCCTTTTATTATATAAATTCCTCCTTCTTTAAATACTCTACCATTAAACATACAATTCTATTGGATATTCCTATCATATGCTTGAGAAGGAGAAATATAATTCTATACTAGCTTAAACTTACCATGAGTAAAGGATGTTAAGTTCATTGAATCTTTTTCTAACAATCCCATATTCTCCATTATAATTTTAACCTAAAAATATGAGAAAAAAATTTAGTTGGTTTTGTACAAAAATAAGTGACAAAATAATTTTAAAAAAATAATTAACAAAATAACGAAATAAGAAGGAAGATGAAACGAATTTCTGGTAACATCATAGCATTGAAGAGGCAACTTAGGAACCTAAATCGATGATGAGAACTCAGTACTCATAGCTATGCAATACATGTATGAATTTCGAGGAAGAAATTCTTTTTAAGAGGGAGAGAAATATAAGGCCCATCATATACTCTAGAAGTATTATAGCATATCTAGGGTTTATTAAGAAGTGAACATAAAGAATTAAGTCATAATGGTACTTAATGTAAAAGGCATGGGTAAATTAGTAATTTGTTCGTTTCAACATAGACATACATACTTAGACGTGACATATGGACTAGAATGAAATCAATCATTGACGTTATATGCCAATGTGGGAATTAAAGGAAGAAGAAGGACCAAATGTGCAATTTTCCTAAAATCAACACATGGACAAATAGGATTAATGCATGTGCTTCCTTTAGGATGGAAGCATATGTGTCATGAAATGGACATGTAAGAGAGGAGAGAGGGACATGCATTTAGGGTTTTGAATGCCAAATTTTCCTCTTCTCATTTTCTCTTAATCACACCATTTTGCATGTAAGGAATCACGTTAATCCATGGTGGAAACCAAGGTAAAAGTTAGTGGTTTTTCTCTTCATCTTTATCTTTTCTTTCTTTTCTCCTGAAGAGATGGAATTATAAGGTTGGAATTGGGATTGAGATATGTACTTGTGGTATTTTTTAGTTGGTGAATCAAGAAAGCTAAAGGAGAAGAGAAGGAAAAGTACTAGAAGGGGTAATTACCTGATTTCAAAGTTTGGGACTACATTTAGTTTAATCGATCTACCGAAATTAGAAGGAGTTGATTGCAACCTCAAAGATAGGATGACATAAATCCTCCAGATTAAGGTCAAACCTAATAGAGGGATTTATAAATTGGTAATGCAATCCTATAAGATTTAACCTAAGTAATTCGGTCAGAGACCTTAGGATTATTTGTTAATAGACTCAAGGTTGGCTACTAGCATACCATAGGAGTCTTCACTGTCTAATTAATCAACAAGCAATATCATAATAAAAGATCAATCTGTTAAGGTTTTAAGGGGATTCGAGCCTAGATACTAATTTCTGATAACGATAGTTTTCTAAGTGAATTCCATAATCTCTATGTTCATTATTGTTTCCTATTTTATTTTATTTTATTTTAGTTTCTTTCCATTAAAAATATAATATCAATCCCTAGGCTAGATAATAAGGGAACAGTGATTACTAGTATTCATAGTCTTCATAAGATCGGCTCTTACTTGTCAGTACTAGTTACAGCCACATTGTCTACTTGCGATTTACTACAAAATTGACCGTCGCAAAACTGGTCAATCAATAGATGATTCAGGGAGTTTTATTATTTTCTATTTTATTGATAATTTGTTTCTTAAAAGGGCATTATCGAACTTACTTGGAATTCTTAATTTGATTAATTATGTCTTTCTAATTATCTTGCAATTTGTAACTTATTTACAAGCTACTAAACTAAAGTTGGGTGACACAGTTGGATGCAAGTCACTCATAATTGACCTAAGTTGAGCAAAAATGTGAACAGTACGTCAAACTAGTGACGTGAAAGAAGCGTTACTTGGGAGGCAACCCAATAATTTTGATTTCTTATATATTTTCTTTTATCATCTTTTCTATTTTATTTTTGTTTATTTTTATGTTTATTTTGTAAGGAGTGAATTGCTAAATTTTCATGGCCAATGGTATCTCCTAATTTTGTCACTAACACCATCACCACCTCGATCTACTTAAGGGGTGGTTTAGTGCACTGAACCTTTTCCTTTTATTATTTCTTGCCATTTTTATTTTACTTTATGTGTGTTTTGCATTTCTCAAATTGAGGACAGTGTGTTGTCCAAATGTGGAAAGGATTGTACATATCACATGTGTGTGAATTTTGCATTTGTATATAGCAATTGTCTGTGAATTTACAATTGTATAGTTTTTTATTAGGTTGACATAGTGAAAATAATTTGTTGCTTATGTTTGAATATGTCAATAACAAGAATTGGATGAAATTAGTTTAGCTTTGAGCATGATCATTTGACTTGTAAAGGCATAGCACTTACGAACTTTGTGTTTTAAGTGTTTTTGGGATGAATAAGTATGTTAATTAAGATATGATACTTACTTTTCACTTTAGGACTTTTGTTAGTATACATTTATAATTATAGTAAATTGAATTGGTAGGCATTATTAGTACACTTTCATGAGAAAAATTGACTAAAAAGAAATGAGGTAGGATTAAAAAAAAAGTGTGTGTTAAATAAAATAACTATTTGGCTAGCCTTTTTTGAAAAAATTGGGTTAAGAATAGAGTTGGTAACCAGCTGAGGGTTGTAATATAGCTGAGGAACTAGGGACATTCAAAACAAAATGTTTGTCTTCACATTAAAAAGCTAAAATTATGCTCCAACCAAGCTAAATATAAAAAACGTGACCTAGTTGAGTAATCAAGGGATATTTATGATTGGTTATTTGCTGTCACATCAAAGAACTAGGTTATTGTTAAAGAAAATATAAAAAAGACAAAAATGTTGTTATAATAAATAAAACTACCGATCTTTTAAAAATAGCAAGAATTTTCATGAAAGGATACTCGGTGATAGTTTGCCTTTTTGATTAATCAATAATAATAAATGCATACTTACAAGTGCCATAGGTGTCGAAATAGGGTGTTACTTTTTTAGTTATATGTATAATCAAATCAAAGCACTTAAACATGAAAGGAATAAATTAGTATGATGGCACATTTTTAGTTATTGATGTTTGAGGTTAAATTTAACTTTATGAGATTTAATGTTATTGTACCATTATTGTATTATTGCATGACTGCATGTTTATGTAATTATGTTATGTTGATTATGGTTTTAGGTTTACTTGATGACAAGCAAAGGATTAAGTATGGGAATGTTGATAGGTGTAAATTATACTATGTTTTTATAGGTGTTTAAATGTGTTGTTAAGTACTTTTTAGATGATTATCATGCGTATAGACTTAAAATTATGTTACTGTTAGTGGTTGTATGTGTTCAAACTGTTTGTTTGGTTTAGAGCAAGAATTGGACCTTAATTTTATATTTCAAGAGGTATTTGATGTATCTTTGAGTGTATGGAAAGAGGAAATTGAAGAAAAAAAAGAAGAATTTGAAGTATGAAAGTAGGTCACGATCATGATAGAGAATGCAAACAATAATTCCAGTAAATTTTAGCTTTTCTAACACGCAAGTCTTTTTGTAATTTTAACATTTTGGGGCTATTTTTTGAACTAAATTAAGTAAGGAAACCTTAGAAAGAACCTCAGAAGCCCTAAGAACTATTTAAGAACAAGAAATATATCAAAAAATGTAGCAACCATTGAATCAAAGTGTATCAAAGTGGAGATCAAAAACAACGTTAGGAAATTCCAGCTTTCCAAATCAGGGAGCAAATAGAGTTTTCATTCGTTTTCCCTTGTTTCTTTCATTATTATTGATTTGTAATTGGATTTTCAAGATATTAAACATGTTTATGAGTGTCTAAATTCCATATTAGGGTTTAGTTTGAATTTATTTTGTGACTTTGATTAGTATTAATGATTCAATAAAAATTTTGGTGTTATAATAATTGTGCATGCTCATACCTTTAAAATAAATCAAGAGAGTGAGTCAAAAGTAATCAAATTATATTACGCAAAGAGAGTTGGCAATTTAATAAGTCACTCAATTATTAAATTAATGATCATTTGAAGAGAGTTCTTGTCTGAGAATATAATTATCCAATAGATAACTTTATATCTCGTTGAAAATGTCAGGAAAGTTTTATGAATCGAGCAGTTACAAAATTTGGAATTTTCGAATTCAATTAGGGTTAATTGATTAGGTCTTGAGAGAGAGTAACCAATCCCTTAAAAAATCTAAAATCGACATATAATTGGATGAGTAATAGTTAAAGGAACAAAATAAGGAAAGAATAAATCCTAAGCATTCAACCTAATGTAATCTTATTGGCAACTTACTTGTTATTTGCTTATTTACTTAATTTCATTTTCTTGTTTTAATTTATGTTATTATTTTCATTCAAATCATATTCTAATACCTTAGACAATGCTAGGTTCAAATCATTTTATCTATTTCCTTATGGAATTGACACCTTTTGATACTATAAGATACGATCCGTATACTTGTAGGGGTTGAAAATTTTATTATATTTTAGGATTAGGACGAATTGAATTACTTTGATTTAAGGAATTATAACCCTTTCTTATGTGATTGCGATACCCAATCATAAGAAATTAAAAAAAACAACAAAAAAAAGAACAAAGTTTAGATCCAAAGTAGAAGACACATTAATCAAGACATCACAAGGCAAAAATGAGGAATCCGAAGACTTAAATGCTAAGAAGAAATAGAAAGAATGATAGTGGAGGAAATACATCAAGGAGAGCAAAGGACCCTTATGGACTTCATAAGGCCAAGGTTCAACACTTATTATCAAGGAATTTTACAACCACCATTACAAGCGATATATGATTTGTTTAAAGAGATGGAGAACAATAATTGTTTTAGGGCATCAAAATAAGTAGACAACAGTCATCCTTTCCAGATCCAAAACATTGTTTTAGTGATAACATTGTAGGCTAAAACTCATAACCTCACCAAGCAATTAAACAACCTAATAACCACCTCTTTCTCTCCACTCAAAGAAATTCAGCACATATACAAACTATGCAAACAAAAGAGCCATATCACAACTAATTATTTCATAATGGAAAACAACAATGTAGAGCAATTCAATTAAATAAAACACAATTTGGTCAGGGAAGTAAGTATCCTTATTTGAACACGTACAATCTAGGGTGGCAAAACTATACAGATTTCTTTTGGTTTAACAATGCAATGACTCAAATGGGAATTCAAAGCCTACTAAGATTTTAACAAGATGAGTCTAGTTTATGAGATTCAAAATTAGACAAAATCATTGTTGTATCTAACTCTATTAAATTTTGCCTACATTCATAACTTGATTTTTGTTACAAATTATTGTGCTTTTAATCCAATTTTGTGGTGAATTAAGTAAAAATGGTGTAAATATTGCATGAATGTTAATTAGATTGTCTTGTGAATGTTACATAGAAATTAGAAGAATTTTGCATGAAAATGAGTGTGACATGTTAATTACATATCACACGTGTTAATTGCATGGTCACATGTTTTAATTATATGGCCACACACTTAATTACATGGTCACACTCGTGACCATATAAGACACAAGTGTGACATGTGAATTACAATTTCACACCTGTGAGTTGAGTCACACCTATGACCATGGCTACACCGAGTTGACAATAATTCACACCCGTTACTATCATACTCAGACCCGTGACTACTTTTTTGCACTCACTTTAAGTCTAATACGTGGCAGCTATAGGGGTGACAGCTTGAAACTCTAAACCTAGAGTCATACTACAAATATAAAGGGAATAGAAAGTGGTGGGGGAGCAAACCCCACAGACTCCTTCGAGGACACAAAATAGATAGAGAAAAAAAATATGGAGAAGAGAGGAGAGAAAGCAGAGACTAGTTGGGTAAGGTGAAGAAGAAGAACAATAGCGAGTGGAAGCAGCTTGAGCATCCGATCATTTGGATGAATACCAAGAAACAGTAGAAGGCAAGAGCCAATGCAGAGACCTTAAAAGTGTAGGAGACCACTACAAGTCCCTCATCCGATCTTTGTTTGCTTGCTCTGTTCTTCATTTTTTTCATTATTTCTCTATGTTTTACTTTTCTGTTGGTAATTGATTATTAGCTTAACTGACGAATACTCTGTAGCTTTGGATAGTTCATTTGGTTATTTACTTAGTTTGTTGCTTTAATAATTCTCTTATACTGATAAACATGAGATTGAAGTATATGAAGATGATGAATCCTTTTATATCCATGATAGGCTGATCTCTTTTTCTCGAGGATTAATGTAGCTATTTTAGTCAAATATGCATAATTAGGGGACTATGTTATTATCTTATGTTTGCTATAATTTCTGAACTGGATGCAATAGCATGACCAAATTTTTTTTGAATTAAACGAAGGATTGAGAGAAGAAGTTTAATATGGAACAAGAAACTAGAGATGATTTGTTTAAGAACTAGTAATATATTAACTTAAGTGGTAATTAGTAGTTGGGTTTTTATAATTAATTCAGATGATAACTTGTCGACTACAAAAGTTAGACTTAGTTTATTATTCAAGTTGATCTTCAAACCCAACAATTAATTTTAGTTAGACGACTACCCAATCATTTCCCCTTAATCATGCATAGGAGATTAACTTAGTGAAATTAATTCTCAAGAGTTTCTTAATTCAATTAATATATTCATTTTTATTCCAATTAAATTATTTTACTTCTCAGTTTAATTTTGTGACTTTCGTTAAAGCCTTCACTTAACAAATTAAGATAGAATGTTTAGGATTGCATCTGTTTTTATTTTTGATCAAGATTATTTTGAGTGGGCCAATTTCACCTTCGTGGGAGACGACCCCTAGGTAATCAACTAAAACTACCTCGTATACTTGTGAATAGGATAGCTTACATATTTTTAGAAATTATTTTAAGTACAAAAAGTTTTTGGTGCCGTTGCTAGGGAGGTGTTTAATGTTTGCACTAAACTTAATTTTGATTGTTTAGTTGATTATTTTGTATGCTTATGCATACATTTTTGTCTTTTTATTTCATTGAGATGTTTTACTAATTTTCTTATTAATTCATTATTGTTCTTATTTGGTTTATATTAGGAAGGATGTCTTTGGAAAGAAAATTTCCTCTTTTTTTTGACAACATACATCAGATAAGAGGACCTTAAAGGGATATTTAAGATAATCTCAAGGAACCCAAACCTAAAGATCAAGAGACGCATGAAAAGCAGTCAGTAATAAGGGAATATGCCAGATCAATAATTGGTACTGCCATTTCGTGTATACGTTTCAAAGAGGTGGCTAGAAACTATGAATTGAAGAGCATCCACTACAACATGTTGCCATCTTTTTATGGGGTTCCCAATGAAAACCATTTAAACTTCATTCAGGAACTCTACACAACTCTTGAGACATTCCCTTTGGATGGCCTAAATGAAGATTAACTCAAGATGAGGTGCTTCTTATACACATTGAAGGATCAGGCCAAAGCATGGTTGTTGACCCTTCCACCCTATTCATTGACTACATGGGAGGAGGTGTATAAAAAATTCATGGGAAAGTTCTATTCCCATCAAAAGACTTATGAGTTGTAGACAAAGATAGCAACCTTTACTTAGATGGAGGGAGAGCCATTCCATGAGGCATGGGAACACTTCAAACTTTTGCTCATATAATGTCATACCATCATTTTCCACTTCTGACAAGGTATCGTTACCCTTGTAAATTAACCCTACATGAATTACAAGTAGTAAATGGAAGTAAGGACCGTTACTTTGAAGCTGTGATATTGGAATGCTAACTATTGTCAAAGTTGTCAATGAAATTTCAGTAAATGAAAACAAGCACAAAAACAGAAATGAAACAAAAATCTAAAATGCAATCTAACCTAAATGATTCAGTATCGAATGCAAACTACTACTAAACCAGAAATAGAAACAACTCACGGAAAACATAATTCAAAAGATAACCCGACGTGAACAGAATCAGATTTGACGCAAACAAAACTTAACAAAATTAACTCAATTAAACCCAAATCAGTGTACCGAAATAAGTAAATAGGGGGGGTTTGATCTCAACAATTCAAAATTTAAAGAACACGAAATCAAATAAGTGCTAAATCAAAATTTGGAAGAAATCATAATTGAAAGATTAGGATAAACATAGAATTATGGAAACTTCAATTGCAAAGGATTTTGCCAACGAAACCAATTAATTCATTCATCAGACTCTAGGAATTATTTGTGTACTGTGTGCACATAATCAAGGATCACCAACTTACTAATTTTATGCTTCTTAACTACTAAATTAACATATCTTCGTAAACAATCATAGGGTTCATAAATACTAATCCACTTAAGTTGTGTACAAGCATTACGTTAGTTGGTTTAATGATCTTGCCTTGAAAAGCTCGACATCTACTATCATTAGTTTAAGACAAAGTTCAAATTCTCTCAGGATAGATTTGACAACTACTATCAACAACCTAGCTATAAATCAATTAATTTGGCAATTACCACCATTAATTAATCAAATAGCATCCAAAAATCCCTTATAAACCTTAATTCCTAATTTTAAGATTTACGAGTTCAGATTAGCCATTAAAGGATCAGAATTCAAACACATGTTTGCAACACATGAACACAAGAATGGATTAAGATTAAATCCTTATAAATTAAAATCGGTTCGAAAGGTACTACCCTTTACAATTGAGTTAAATGTTTAGCCACACATACCTTGTACAATTTGGTTACCACTCAATTCTCCAAAGAATTTACATCTAAAATAGGAAAGAAGAGAAGAAGGATTTCGGCTAGGAATTGAGAGAAGGACTTCGGCTAGGATATGAGAGAACCACCCAAAGGAGGCTGACGCTCAACCTAGAGACAAAAGTCGTGTTTTATATGCATTACAATGATGAGGTGGTTGGCCTAATTTAGAGCCAAACAATAAAACATGTTTCTGTCAATTTATCAGGGTCAATTTCGACAGTGCATAATAACCAAACGGTGATGATTTAGGAGCTCAAATTTTATCATAAGATTTGACTTTGAGTAGCTTCAATCTGAGACATGAATCACTGAATTCCACCATCTAAGTCAAAAGTTATGATTGAAACATCATTGAAAGGTCATTCTGGCAATCCCCAATCTAACGTAACTTTTTAGAATTTATTTCTCCTGAGTTCTAGCTCAAAAAATCTACAATAGGTCCTAAAAAATTCATCAATAAGTCAAGAATTTAAATATGAAGCTTCAAAATTTTTGACTAAACCAATATCGAGATAAAAATCCCATAATGACTAAAGGTCAAATCTGCCAAAAACCTAAAAACAGTTCGAGTCTATTTATTTCATTTATGCATTTTACATCAATGAACCCCGAATAATGCTAAAACATGATAAACTAGCTTAGATGAATGTAAAATGAACATAAATGACTCTGAATTAGTCTTAAAGATATATGAAAATATGAGTGTATCAACTTCACATACAGAACCAATTCTTCTATGATGGATTAATGCAACAGTTTCTGTACACAATAGACAATGCAACAGGAGGAGTTGTGGGAGAGGAGACAGTCAAAGAGACGTATGAAATCTTCGAAATGTTAGGAGCCAATTCTCAATAAAAGAGCATGAGGGGAAGAAGATTTGGAGTTCATGAAGTGAGCTTGAATCAAGAACTGGTTATGCAGTTAGCTGAGTTAACAAGGCATGAAAAGATGCTAACTACAAGACTACTCCAAAATGTTCCAAATCAAAAGGTACGTGGTATATGTGGAACTTGTGATCATGGAGCTAATGTTTGTTTATATTCTTGTGACCATTTTGTAGATGGGGAAGAACAAGTGAACTCACTTAATGGTTTTCAACCAAGGGAGTGAAACGATTAGTACTCAAACACCTACAACCTTGGTTGGAAAAACATCCCAATTTTTCATGGAAGACAACAATGCACCAGTACAGTCCAACCACAATAGAAAAATTTTCAGAGGCTAAATTATTACCAAAGGCAATCTTCACTTCAAAACCCACCAAGCAAGCCTTCTTTGGAGGAAAGCCTGAATACGTTTATTCAGGTCACAACTCAAAATCAAGAAATGAACAATAAGCGATTTGATTCTTTGGAGGCCTTTATGAAGAGGATTGAGATCCAAGTAAGGCAACTCGCTGCTTAAATGCACATCAATCAAAAATGGAAGTTGCCTAGTTAACTCGAGCAATCCCAAGCAGTTACTATTATAAGAAGTGCTAAGGTGATTGATAATCATGTTGAGACTCCTAATCTATATGGTGCAGGTAAACAAGAAGAGGGGAGCCTCACCAATGAAAAAGGTGAATAGAATGAAGAAAGCAATGAGCACGACAACTTTTCAAGTCACGTTTTGAAAGATGAAAAACTAGGGCATGCAACTGATAGTAATGAAGGAACAAGACTGCATAAGGTTACTAATCCTTATAAACCATCGATCCCATATATGAGTCACCTTAAGGAATCAAAACAAGATAAGCAATTTTCTTATCCATATAACATGTTTTCAAAAGTTAATACTAATTTGCCTTTGTCAGGTGTGATCAGGAACATTCCAGCTTATGTGATGTTCTTACCAATACATGCTTATAATTAGTTGATAGGTCAATCTGTTATCCAAAAAGAATAATAGAAGATGTGTTAGTAAAGGTTAGAGGATTGATTGTCCATATGGACTTTGTGCTCTTAGATATAGGGGAGGATAAATAGCAAGGGAAGGAGCACACAATACTCTTAGGGATGCCTTTTATGACCACTACCAATACCTTGATTGATGTGAAGAATAGAAAGCTGAGCATGATTATTTTGGGAGAAACATTAGAATTTACAATTTTAATGTTAAACACTTTCCTACTACCACTATTTGTAAAGAATGCTCTCTTATTGATCAATTTAATTCTACATAACTCGATTTTGCATTGCAGGAAGGAGAAGAAAAGAAGTTAGGCTTGATGATAGAAATTGATAAGTGCTGTCAATTGTTAGGTGATGTAACTAGGGGAGAGGTTGACAAATTCTTAAGGAATGATCCCAATGAAGAGAAGAAAATAGTATAATCAATCACTTTGAGTGATCTACCTTGATCATAATGGTTGAGGTTCCCAGCTAAAAGACATTAACGAAGCGATAAATGGGAGGTAATCTATATAATTTTCATTTATTTTTTAGTTAGTTGTTTGTTATTCCTTTTTAATGAAACTCGACTTAATCTGTTTGCTTTGTGTGCACAGGCCTACTATTCAATCTCTTCTATTTGTCTTCCTCACAACTGTTCTCTACTCCTCAATGTAGTACGCCATGTTTATTGCCATATTTCACACCGAATCGACACATCCACCACCCACATTTTCGTATCATATTTCTATCCCTTTTTTATTATTTTTACTGCTTGTTATTTTAATGTCTTTTAGTTTTAATGCTTGTCTTTGTTCATGTTATTTTGCGTCTTAGATCCCTCTTTTACTTTTTTGTATCACATTAGGAACAATGTGATATTTAAGTGTAGGGGAGTATTAGTTAAAAAATTATTATTTTTTGTGATTGCGTACTTGTTTTTTCCCATTCAATAGTTAGAGATGCTTGATCATTAAATCAACTCGATCTGGATTAGAAATGCATAATATGAGCGAATGAGTATACTTGCATACTTAGGCTGATTGACTTGGATTTCGATTAAAGGGATATTAGCTTATTGTGATAGATGAATGACACTTTTCATTTGGTAAGAATTTGAGCCCTTTTGAAATATTTAATACCAAATTCAAGTATTCTTTACTGAGAGTGTTCTTTCATGATTAAAGAACTTTAGAACTTACTTGCAAATACTAGTCAAGATCATATAGTCTTACACAAATATTGAAATGATGAAAGCAATTACGATATACCCTTTTTGCTTAAAGGCCACCATAATTTTACCCTTTTGAGCTTAACATGAACCATTTCTTCTTTAAACCCAAAATATAAGCCTTAACCTTGATTATTTAACTTTTTCATCATACCTACCATAAGGAAGAATTAAGCATTTGAATGAGTATGATTGGGTTTAGGGAATAATTGCTTGAATAAATGTGGGGGAATCATAGGATATAGTTGGTTTTTGAGTTAGGAATGGGTATGGTTGTAATAATTTGTATCTCTCCTCTACAATTTATCTCTTCTAAACTTAATCTTATTCTAAATAAAAATTAATTAAAAATAAAAAAGAAAAAAGAGAAATAGATAAGGAAAAGGAAGGAAAAGAAGATAAGAAAAAAAATGAAAAGAAGAGGAGAGACATTAAAAAGGGAGTGCTAATCTTGTTAAAATGAGAGGAAAGAATTGAGAGTTTTATGGTTAATTGTTATGTATTATTCTAAATGCTCAATTTGTTTTGTGGTTTTAAACTGCAATTTTCCTTTTTGCCTACCCTTAATCCGACCCCATTACAACCGAAATAAAGACCTTTGGATTGATGTTTGTGTTTGATATGAGTGGTGGAGATTGGATTAGTAAGCAAGCTTATAGTAGATGCCTTACATGAAATGAATGATAAGTGAATAAATATCTTACCTTTAAATGCTTGAGAGGATGGAGAGTGGAGTGAGTATCTATCACACTTGTTAATAGTCTTTGAGTTGAAATACTTGTTGATTTTAGCTAAGCATGCGAATAATAGCTTATTCATAGAGTATTATGAGTTTCAAGTTCTCAGGATGTGTTTTTTGAAATGATCGTTGATATCTTTGGTCATTTGGTAAAATCGTTGTTTTCATTGTTTGTTCTTGTATAGTCTAGTATTCTTTATTTTGCTCGAGGAAAAGCATAGTTTAAGTGTGGGGGAATTATTGTGTCTAATTTTGTTGTGGTGAATTGAGTGAAAATGATGTGAATATTGCATGAACATTGATTGGATTGTCTTGTGAATGTTGCATGAAAATTAAAAGAATTTTGCATGAAAACGGGTGTGACACGTTAATTGTATATCACACATGTTAATTGCATAATCACACTTAATTACATTATGACAAATTAATTACATAGTCACACCCATGACCATGTAAGTCACGACTGTGACACGTGAATTACATGGTCACACCCGTGACTATGTAACTCACGAGTATGACAATGGGTCAAACTTGTGACTATGACTGGATGGGTGTGACAATGAGTCACACCCGTGACTTCTCCTTTACACTCAATTCTGATACGTGGCAGCTACAAGGGTGATGGCTCGAAATCCTAAACCTATAGTCATACTAAAAATAGAAATGTAATAGAAGGCGACAGGAGGACAGACCCCACATAATCATCCAGGAACTAAAAAAAATAGAGAAAAAGAAGGTGAAGAAGAAAGGAGAGAAAGAAGAGACCAATCGGGTCAGGTGAAGAAGAAGAGCAGTAGAGAGTGGAAACAGCTTGAGCATTCGATCATCTAGGTGAGTTCCAAGCAGAAGCAGAAGGCGAGAGTCAATACAGAGAGCTTGAGAGTGCAGAAGATCACTGCAACTCCCTCATCTGATCTTTATGTGCTTGCTCTATTCTTCATTTGTCGCATTATTTCTCTGTGTCTTACTTTTCTGTTGTTAAGTGAACTTATTACCCTATTAGCTTAAACAACTAATACTTTGTAGCTTTTGATAGTTATTTGGTTATTTACTTGGTTGTTGCTTTTATACTTCTTTTATACTGATAAAGATAGGATTGAAGTATATGAAGATGAAGAATCTTATTATTTCCATGATGGGTTGATCTCTTTTTCTTAAGGATGAAGAATCTTGTTATTTTCATGATGGGTTGATCTCTGTTTCTTAAGGATTAATTTAGTTATTTTAGTCAAATATGCATGATTAAGGAACTATGTTGTTGTCTTATATTTGTTATAGTTTCCGAACTGAATGGACGTAATAGTATGACCAAACTTTGCATCATTTTCGTATTAAACGAAGGATCGAGAGAAGAAGTTTACGAGAAACTATAGACGCTTATGTTAAGAACTAGAAATATATTAACTTAAGTGGTAATTAGTAGTCGGGTTCTCATAATTAATTCAGATGATAACTTGTCAAATATGAAAGTTAGACTTAGTTTATTCTTTGAGTTGATCTTAGAACCCAACTGTTAATTTTAGTAAGACAACTACCCAATCATTTCCCTTTAGTTATGTATAGGATATTAAATTAGCCAAATTAATTCTTAAGAGTTTATCAATTCGATTAATCTATTCATTTTTGCTTCTAGTTAAATTAGTTTACTTCTCAATTTAATTTTGTGATTTTCTTTAAAGCCTTCACTCAACAAATCGAGATAGAACGTTTAGAATTGCAATTGTTTTTTTTTTGTTCAAGGTTAATTTGAGTGGACCAATTTCACCTATATGGGAAGCAACCTTGGGTAATCAAATACAACTACCTTGTATACTTGCTAGTAGGATAGCCTAAGTATTTTTAGAACTTATTTTGGGCACAACAATTATAAGCATGGATGAGGGCAGAAGAGATTGGAAGGGAAGTTCGATGAAGTAGTTAAGAACCACGTCTCTTCTATTCACAATCTAGAGGTTCAAGTGGGTCAGTGGCTAATTCATTATATATAAAAAGTGTGGGGGCCTACTGATCTTCTAAAAATAGCAAGAATTCTCATGAAAAGTTATTTAGTGATAGTTGCCTTTTTGTTTCATTAATTATAATAAATGCATACTTGTAAGTGCCATAGGTGTATGAATAGGGTGTTAATGTTTAGATTTATGTGTATATTCAAATCAAAGAACTTAAACATGAAATGAATAAAATAGTATGTTGGAACATTTTGAATGATTTGTGTTTGAGGTTAAGTTAATTCCATAAGATTTGAAGCCATTGTACCATTATTGTATTATTGCACGATGTGATTATATGCTTATATATTTTGAATTGTTTGTATTTTTAATTTTGCTTGAGGACAAGCAAAGGTTTAAGTGTGGGGATGTTGATAAGTGTAAATTATACTACATTTTTCTAGGTGTTTAAGTATATTTTTAAGTGTTTCTTAGATGATTATCATTTGTATAGGCTTATAATTACGCTATTGTTAGTGTTTTGATGTATTCTAAGTGTTCCTATGCTTTAAAGTAAGAATTTGATCTTAATTTATATTTCATAAGGTGTTCGAAGTGTTTGTGAGTGTTGAAAATAAGATAATTGAAGAACAAGGAAGATTTGAAGCAAATTAGGGAGACATGACCGTGTATATCTCTTAGCCCATGTAAAATCGTGAATTTTAGAGACTTTTGAGCTATACACGGTTTGATACACGACCGTGTATCTCTTAGTGAGTGAAACAACGAATTTCAACTTTTCCAACTCCCGAGTCTTTTTGGTCTTTTAAGGTTTCAAGGTTATTTTTGGAACCGAATAAAATAGAAAAACCCTAAAAAATACCTATGACCCTAAAATACTATATAAGAACGTGAAAGACACACAAAAAGTAGCAACCATCATGAAAAAAGGTGGACTAAAATGGGAGATCAAAAACATCATCAGAAAATTCTGGCTTTCCAAATCAAGGAGTAAATAAAGTTTTCATTCCTTTTCCCTTGTTTGTTTCTTTATTATTGATGTGTAATTGGATTTCCAATATGTTAAACATGTTCATGAGTTTCTAAATTCAAGATTAGGGTTTATTATGAATTTATTTTGTGAACTTGATTATTATTGATTCAATACAAAATTATGATGTTGTGATAATTGTACATTTGATACTTTGATAATAAATTAAGAGAGTGAGTCAAAAGTAATATGATTAAATTGAGCAACAAGAGTTGGTAATTTAATAAGTCACGCGATTATCAAATCAACTTTCATTCGAAAATAGATCTTGTGTGAGAACTTGATTATTCAATAGATAGCGTCAAATTTAATTGAAAACATTAGGAAAGTTTTGTGACTCGAGAGATTACAACAACTAAATTTTTGGGTTTCAATTAGGATTAATTGGTTAGGTCTTAAAAGAGAGTAATCAATACCGCAGGAAATCTGGAATCAACACATAATTGGATATAATTGGATCAATCATACTTAAGGAAAGAATAAATCCTAAACCTTTATCTTTGATCAATCTTAATTCAATTTGGCAGCTCACTTGTTATTTATTTATTTGCTTACATTATTTACCTTTTTTAAGTCTCCTTTATTATTTTTTATTGAAATTATATTCTACTACCTTAAACAAAGTTAGGTTCAAATCATTTTATCTATTTCCTCGTAGGATCGATAACTGTCAATACTACAAAATATGATTCGTATATTTTTAAGTATTGAGAGTTTTATTGGATATAAAACTTACTCAACAAATCTCTTGAGCAATACTCATACTATAAATTTATATGGGAGTCAAATATTGCACCTGTTAACTCCTTCACATTGTGGTTGTCATCTCTGCAAAGGTTAGGTACAAGAGAAGCTATAATTTGATGGTCCTGATCTAAAATAACAGGTGCACTATATGAAAATTCATCGGACACACGTGATCATCTATTTTAACTTGAATTAGAATAACCATACCTGTATGGATACAATGATGTGGGCAGCTAAGGTGAAACTGAATGTAAAAGGCGATGATAAGATGTTCAAAGCTGGTTTTGCTCTTTAGTTCATTACATATGGAGAATTGGGAATGCTAGAATGTTTGGTGATGCTAAGGCTGACTGGGATTATAACTTGCGAAGGATACATGACCAAGCTCAGACACGTTGCTTTGATAAACTCATACAAGGAAATCACAAGAAGGATGAAAATTAAACTAAACTTATGAAGCATGGCTATTACACTTCCACCTTCTCTATTTATCTGTTTTGTAAAACTGTAGTTGATTGACTCCAAAATCATATGGAGTTGTTTGTAATGACACTGTTCTTCCATTAATGAATTACCTTCAAAGAGAAAGGGTGGTTATGACTATGCATTCACCTCAGATTTACATTTTTTTCGCAAATCTAAGCTCATGGGCAAAAAATGCACATGATGTCCAAACCCGTAAATAAACGGGATAGTCACTATTGCCAAAAGAGCATCAGACAAGTGCGTCATTGAAGGCCATAAACAAGCAAGGCACCTACTGCACCAACACCTGCCAGCAGACCAATAACCACTCCAATTGGAGGCAATCCACCACCAATTGCTTTTCCAGTATTGACATCGTACCTAGCAAACCTCTTTTTGGGTGCTCTACACTGTGGGCAAACATATGCATCCGGCTGCAGAATTTGAAAGAACGAGCAGATGAGAACGGCATTTGATGGGAATATACATACTTATCAAGTGATCAATTGATGATGTATATTTTTCAATTCTTGACAAGTTTTCTGTGCTTAAATCAACAAACAAGACAAGCATACCTGTTCTTCAAATGGTTTTGTTAAGGTGTATATGTATCCACAATCAAGACATATGTGAGTAGCCCTGGCCTGCGGAACAATTTGCACCGTTAGTATCTAGGTAACCACTGTTCCTCATTCGACGCCAGGACAATCAAATACTACTTATTAAAGCATCCTTGCCTTCTGAGCCTCAGTCAACTTCCTTCCAAACCGAGGAGGAGCTGGACGCTTCGGAAGTCGTTTCACATCCACATCTGCACCTCTGCATGACAGTAAAGACGGAGGAGATGAATGCAAAGTTTTTCTTTTGAAATGAACAAATTGCAGCAGAGATTTTAGTTCACCATCTTATCTTCATATTTCTGGTTTCTTTATTCATCTCATTTTCACCATCACCATACTACACAAATTACTTCCCTAAGAAGGGTAAAATTTTTACTGCCAAATTTACTAGTCTCTATGAAAGGCCAATCGCAGGACAGCATACTTGTGCTCCATTTCAATCACATTTTTTAAACATGATGTGACTTATCTCGCCAAAGCTTTTACTCCAAGTGCCTCCTCCAGAGGCTTTGTCTTCCATATCATTTATCTAAAGAACCAGCCTTTTGTCTGTGGCAGAGATTGAATCTCGTTTTCTTCAACATTACTAAGTGATGGTCATTACTCTGGAGCCAATGTTTAATGAAAATTTTATATCAGCTCTATGAACCATGAAGTTTTCATAAAATGAGAAAAAACATGTTTATTCTCAGCACAGTCAAGATATTTAGACCCAATTTCTCAATAGTACAACATTTAGTAATCCTGGGAAGACGTTAACCGACAGTGACGTCGGTGGTATCCTAAGCACTAGAGATGCTATGTTCTAATTTGCAGACATAGAGACGTAATGCCTTCCGACCTGCACGGTCCTTACAGCGACATTTGGAGAGAAGCAAAAGTGGTTTGTGGAAAAAGAAAGTTAGGTTCAAAATCCTTATATTGTTTCAGATGAAAGTTAACAGTGCTTGAAGTTTTCTCCTACTTTCACTTCATGCAATACAATTCGAGCAATTGAAGTCCCAGTTTTTCACACATGTTCAAGCAAGATTCTGTAATTCTTGGGAATATGTGAGCACAAATGCAAATAAGTATTTAAAAGGAATTGGCATGTGCTGAGGTCATGGAAACCTGCTGACAACGAAGTAAACAGATTCAGGCTTTGCTTGGATAGCAGTTTTGGTAAATCCAAGTTTATCAGCAGGCCAAAGTTCGTCGCCGAAGAAGCTGCTAGTGTACAGCACTTGGTCTCCTGCTTTAAGCCCTGCTTTTGCTGCATTCCCTCCTCCATCTACAGCCTAACAAAACCCCAATTACGTTATCATTATGTTTCACAAATGGCTCTTACTCTTTCCAGAACCAAGTGCGTCAAATAAGCCAGAGACGTGACTCACAGTGATGACAACACCACCACCAGTCTTTTGACCCAAAGTGAGGCCAAGTGGCTTGTCAACCTCAACCTCAATAGTCTTGGCAGCGCCAGCAGCTCTGGCAGTAATCTGAAGAATCTTTTTTTTCCTAACAAAGCCGTTCTGTTTCTGGGCTAGAAAGATGTCTGATGAAGAAGCCCTTTTGGAATCCTTAAGTGAAAGGCCTTGGAAGTATGTTCTCTGGAGTAGGAAAGAAGTAATATGCTCGAGTCAAAGGCTAATAAAGTTCAGTACAGAAAGAAACTTGGGCATAAACGAAGAAGACAAACCTGAAGCTGAGAGGATACAAGAGGTTTGAAAGATGGGGTGGAAGCTGTGGCTTTGGTGGTGTGATTCCTGGTAAGAGCTGCGGAACAAGAGGGAGCACCGGCAACCACAGCAGATGGCATTGTTCACAGTTGAACGAGATAGAGATGGATGCAGAGACAGACTGAGAGAGAGTACGCTGAGGAAGAAGTGGTAGTGTTTTAATGAGAATTTAGCGGTTGCATCTGTTGCTACGCTGGTTGTTGATTAAATTAGAGGACAAAATTGTTGGGCAGATAAGATAGCTAGCCTGTGGCGAGTGTGAGAGCCACGGGACATCGGTGTACTAGTTTCAGCAGATCTCTTGTCTAATATTAATATTACAGTATTTTATTGTGTTCAATGAATCTCAATCATTAATTTATATAAGTTTCACGTAAATTTCGCATAGATTTTACGTAAATCTTACAAAATAAATAGCTAAAATTTTATGAGACAGAATAAGACGGTAATATTAAACAAAAGATCTTGTCTCGATTAGTATGCCACTAATTAACTATAACACCAGATATATGGATTCCACTTACACTAAAAAATCAGACATATTATCTAATTTTTATTTATAAAATCATATTTTATTTATATTATATTATAAAAGTGAAAAAAGTGATCTCCTCGTAAAGAATTAAACATGAAAATTCATAGTGGAAGCGAAGTGTTATCCTTGAGTAATTGCTAATAATCCAATAGCCTTAGAGTAGCTTTTCTTAGACTAACCTTCTGATTGGATGGACTTTTATAAATTTAATAAGCATTTTTCTCTACCACAAAGCTATTTTTAAGAAAAATAAATGTTTGATTATAAAATTAAAAGTACTTCTTTAATAGATATAGTTTTTTTTAAAATTAAAATACAACATTTTAAGAAGCTCAAATTTGGAGCTTCTAAAAAAAAAACTTTTTCAGGTAAATCTTTCAGATCAATTAATGAGCATATTTTTTAATATCTTTTGTCCTTATGTTTTACACATAATTCTCACAATACCCACAAACCCACCTTGACGTTTATTTTGTGAGCTATATAATATTATTTGGCTTTTCTATTTTTGATATTAATTTTATTTATGTTATAATCCATATAAAAGATTTGGTTAGATATATTTTCATTTATGCTTCATATAGTTTAAAATTATATAATAATTAATATATTATGTTTTGCATATTGTTTAATATACTTTAAAAATATTTATATTCATAAATAATTTTTATTACAAAATAAAATATAGTTAAAATTAAAAATACTTTTTATCTTTATGTTGCCAAACAGTTTACTGTATGAAGTTCTTTCAAAAAAGCTTTTTTAAATGATAAACAAACAGTCAACTGGCTTTTTAGAAAATTTCTACAGAAAAAAGCTCTACTGATAAAAGTTCTATTGTTATAAGCTCAACCAAATATAGGCTAAATGATGTCAAGTTAATTAACTCCTTGTACCATCAACTTTTTCATTCTACAATTAAAGTTACTAGTTCTAATATCGGATTAAGTTTTGGTACAATACTATATTGACATCAGTTAATACTAGATACTATTTTAGGTAATTTTTTAAATTTATAAAATATTTCTTGAATTTTTTTAAATTTGCAAAATAATTCATTATCATATTGTATAGTTGTACTGTATACTTTATAAGTTTACATCATAATAATAAATGATAACCATAATTAATATAAAATAAGAATAATTTTCAGATATTTCACGTATAAATAATAACCACAATTAATATAAAAAGACAATCATCATCATATAAATATAAAATTAAGAACAATACAAATATTAAAAATATTACAATTTTATCATATTTTAAATAGTAATTACATCAAAACATCCAATAAAAAGAACAATAAATATCATTAACTTTCAAACTATTACAATTTACGACAAGCATTCAAGATGAAGAAATAATCAAGTAGAAGTGAAACATAAAATAAAAATATTTACAATTACATTACATATATAGAATTTAACATATACATCAAATATAAGTAAATTTAATATAAGAGGAAAAATAAAAACCTAGAACTTTATTCAATCGTCTACGGGAGGGTATCTGCTATAACTGCACTAACTTCAATTATCATTTGGCACAAAATTCTTATCATTAAGAGAAGTCTTATCATCATCATCACTAAAATTAAATGCATCAAATGAAATGTCGATGCTTTTCTATCCAAGATTATCTTTCAATTCATTCACATCTACCAAACTTAATTCCTCAAAAACTCATTCTGCCAAAAGACTTATACTATCAATGGAAACTAGATCTATTCAACTCCTTGTGCTATAAATGTTGGAAAATCCCGGGAGGTACATCACATGTACCAGGTGCGGAAAACAAAAATTTTTTGTT
>JANIPM010000006.1:37454316-37476166 GCA_027478405.1 Erythroxylum cassinoides
CATTATTATAAATAATTAATTTTCTTTTTCTTATTATTATTATATAAAATTAATTTTCTTATTATTGTTATTATCATTATTATACATAATTAAATTTATTATTATTAGTTTTATTATTATTATTATTATTAAATTATTAATATTAAATTTATTATTATTATTATTTTATTTTCGTTATTAAATTTATTATACGAAATTACACTATTATTGTTATTATTATTATTATTACGAAAGTTTTACTGTCATTCAAATCTGGTTGTCCAAGTGTAAAAATTTGTAGAGATACAGGACCTGAGCTTGCTTGAACATGATCTATATCCCAAAACTAAGAGCTCCATTCCCAGTTTGCAATTCATAAAAACTTGACTTCATATGTTCATAAAAACTTCATATGTTTTTGCTTTCCCGACAAGAACATGCGTAAAAGCGTGATGGCATGGTGATAAATGAAGAACCTAAATCCAAAAGAGGAAGCACCCTCAACGCAAGTGGGTGGTATGGAAAAGAAAGATTACAGACTTCTCAAGTGGGTGGTACAAAAAACAGGCTGGAGAGGAAGGAGGAGCAGCTATCTCAAAAGGGTAAAAGAGATTTGATTAGATTTCAATGAATCTGCAACCGTGAATCTGGAGAAGAAAAAAAGAAGCTTTGGGAAAGAAGGTTGAAGTGAAGTCAAAGGATAAAAGAGTTTTCGAAAGAATAGGTTTTCTTAGAGTAGAAAAAGATGGGTAGAGAAGATTATTAGTTATTCATCAAATTTACGGAACATATATTCCGTATCATTAGTTATTCTTAGCTTACTTTTAACCAAACGCAAGATTGATAAATAGGATAGGAATATGCACGGAATAGCATAGCTATTCTGTCAAAGCAAACAGGCCGTTAATAGATTGATCATTTGTCATGAAATTGTTTTGTTGATGTATCAGACTATGGAGTCTCCTATAGTGCTAATAGCTGACTCCACTAACAACTAATTGTAAGGTTTCCAACCAAATTACTTAGGTTAAACTTTATAGGATTGCTTTACCAATTTATAAGTCCCTCTATAGATTTGAGCATAATATGGAAGATTTATGTCATCTTATCTTTAAGGTTGCAATTAACTCCTTCCAATTACAATAGAGCTATTTAAGGTAAGATTTCTTAATCTCTATATATTAAATCGATTATAAATAAAACATGTAATCGGATCCATCACAACAATCACACCAATTGCATTAATAAAATAATTAAATCATATGAAAGTACTAACATAAGGTTCATCTAACCTAAATACTAAGTGGACTTTTAGTTACACATTATCAAACACGAAATCAAACATAAACCGAAAGAAAAATGAATTGAAAACAATGGGTTCGTAATTCTAAATCTCCTTGATTGTATTCTATTGAATATTCTCACAAAGTAGAGGCTTGATCTTGTATTTCGAGGGATCTTTATATGATTTCTTCATGTTTTCCACTTCTCTAGATCAAAATCGCAATTAGAGAATGAGTTCCATGTTTGGAATTGCCTACTCACATCTGCTCTTGACTCCTACTAACTACCTCCCACTTTCACCTCCAAAAATGTCTCTTTATAATGAAATTGAGGGTTTTGGGAGATGCACGATCGTGCATTAGACTATGCATAACGAAAAACTATAAGGATCGTGAAGATGCACAGGCTCGGGGTAGTGCACAACCGTGCATCCTTTTTGCACTTCAAATCTTCAATTTCTGTCATGATCTCATCTGAATTCCTCTCCTTTTAGTTCATAAAGTCAATTATGCTCTGTAAACACACTTAGAGAGGATTAAGTACCAAATATACACTAAAAGTATCAAATATCAAGCAAAAATACCTCAAATATGAGGTAAAATTATGATCAATTATGCATCTATCAAATATCCTCACACTTAACCTTTTGCTTGTCCTGAAGCAAACCATAATCAAAATTATAAAATTTATAACGTCAATCCATCATCAATTTCAGTATGTTCTCATACTATACATCATCATATCCTATTAAATCAAATTAATGTATAATTAAAGTCAAGTTGTCATAAAATTAACATCCTAAGCAATATTAATAGCATTTACATTAACAATCACATTGAAATCAAAAACCTATCTCTTCACACCCTCACTAAGATTTCACTCAATGCACTCAAGTGTTTAGGATGAAAAGCATAAAAACTCTCAATCAATGCATAGGAGAATTCTTACCATATGCTTGCGATAACATCACTTCTCCACCGCTTATGTACAAACTAGAAACACCAATCCAAAGGTCTTATGTGGCTATCACAGGGCTTAGGTAAGCTATAATTGGGTTAACAAAACGGGTTTAAGTAAAAAAAAATTACCATAAATTTTATTTCAATACTTGTTTAGAAAAATACATAGGTCTTTTCATTGCAAAACAAATGGTACTATATATTTATTTTTTCTCTTTTCTCTTTTTTTTTTCTTTTTTAAGTCATAATTCAGACATTCTTTACCACAATTAAAGAAACATCAAACCTTTCAGGAATTTTAAGTCCCAAATATGTAAATAATGTAAATAACCTCAGGGTTCAAAATAATAAACAATTCTTCAAAGAAAAATAAGATAAAGGTTTATAATTTGGGTTTAATTAATGAAAAAAGTTAAGACTTAACTTGGTTATTCCTAAAGGTAAATTTTACGGGTATGGTAATTTTCAAAGAAATAGGCTAAGCAAGTTAGCGAATCTAAGTGCTTTCATCATATAAATGCTTCTAATTTAACAAATGTAGTATTAACATATATAGTAAAAGCAAGTTCTAGAATTATCCTACTATACATTATATCACTCATGAAAATTTTTAACAAAAGCTTTTTAAAATTTTGAACATTTTTTCTTTAGGCTCAAAAACTCATGAAAAAGATAAGCATATATTTGTGTAAATAATATGAAAATTTCATTCAACTTTAATATATCAATGATTAAGAAAAATATGATTTAGAAAACTAATTTTATTCTAACCATTATCCTTTTGCACATCAATTCAAATCAATATTCAATAATAAAGTAGAGTATTTGATAGGCTATGTTTGATGCATTAATTTGGGTCAATTGTGTAGTGTTTTAAGGTAAATATTGTGTTGTTGAGCTGTTTTAGAGGAAAGAAGTGAAAATTCGTTAAATTAGAGAAGATAACAATGTCAACCAAAAGAAAATAAAATAAAAAAGAAAAAAAATGCAAGAGCCAATGGACAAAACACAAAGTAGAGGAAAGTAATGCCGCAAGTGAATAGACAAAAACAAAATGGTAGGCGGTAGCATATGAGAGAACAAAGCAAAACACAACAGAGGAGATAAAACACGGAGAGTAAGGAGGAGCACAAAAGTTAGCAGCAAAATGATAGCAAACCTAAAACACCATCAGCAAAGACAACCAAAACGACACAGTAAACAAGCGTAACACACAGTAGGAAGAAGCAAGGGAGAATGACATAGTAGAGGGCAATGTAGAAAATGCAAAACACCAGCACCAAGAGTGAAACGCACAGTAGACTAAAGCTAGGAGAATAAAACGACAGTACACAGTAGAGGAACAAAACATGCAACACCGGCGAAACGACAATGCAGAAACGACCAGGAGCATAAGCAAAACAACAACAGAATAAATAAAAATGTTGCAGCAGAGTAAAAAATGTAGTAGACTGGAGACGTTTAGGACTCCAGATTTGTAAGTACTTCAGAGGCCCAAGGAATTGTGAGGTTTTAAGAGTCCAAAGAAGAACGTACGGGGATTTTAGGACAAAAAAGGATTTTGGTTTTAAAAAGAAAAGAGACAAAGGTGACTGAGGAAAAAGAAAGGATACGAAGTACAAAGTCATTAATTCTTGAAGAAAAAAAGAGGGATGTCTTTTGTTGAGGAAGGACATAGGTGACTAAGAAGGGCAACAAGCGGCAGGTGGAGCTCTCCAACTTTATTCCCCTTTAGATTTCTCTATAAGCATAATCTTATTTTTAGCAATTCTTATGTGTTCTTTAGATCTTATGGCTTGTAGTTAAATTTTTATTCTAGTTAGAGGAATGTATTGAACCCTTAATTCTATGGAATTGAGAGATCTAATTGTTTATATTTGTCTTATATATTCATGAGTATTTATTTATTCTCTTTATCTAGTATCTATGATTATTTTGGGATTTGTTAAATAAAAGGCCTATATTTGATTATCCTTGAATAGATGTCACTAATTAGAACTTACTACAAGAAAAATGGAGTTTAGTGACAAAAATTACTGATGCAGGATGAAGTTTTTCCGTCGGTAAGCTAAGTTATTGAAGGAATTTACTGACTGACCAAGTCATCAGAGAAACGACCGTTGGTAATAATTAACAATGGAATACAGAGTTTTCGTTGCAAACTTACTAACGATTGGCTCTCATTCTGTTGCTATATTTAATGATAGTAATTTATGTGATGTCGGTAAATTTAACAATAACAAATCTATTTTAGTCAGTAAACTTATGACAGACATGTTGTTTTTGTCAGTAATATTACCTGTAGATATCACAATCCATCGGTGAATCCACGACTAAGTTTACCGACAAATGTTAATCGTATATCAGAAAATCTAATGCATTAGATTTTGTTTTTCCATTAGTAAATTTACTAATATTGTTTTAAATTTTTTCATGCATTTAATTTTATTTGATAATGTTATGATTGACATATAATTTATATAGTTATCAGTTATCTATTGATAATATTTTGATTTGTTTATATATTTAATTTGTTAAAACAGAAAATTGATTGATAATATAAAGTAAAAATTATCTTAATTGATAATAAAAAATTATTATGTACAATAATAAGTATTTAATTCATACAAAATGACTACAACTACACTATTTATTTAGTGAATGCGGATGCTCTGAATGTTGTAATGAGGTGTTGCCCTTCCATTTTAACTCATCCATCTCATTATGGATTTGAGCTATGTACTCTATTGACTGTTGCAACTAAGTTGTTAGTGCCTGTACTGTGCTTCGAAGCTCATGAACTTCATTGGATGCTAACCACTTACTAGATGTTGTTGTACTGGATGTGGAGGATTGTGATTAACAACTGTTTGCAAATGAACCTAAGCTGAAGATTTTTTCACGACAGTCTCCACCGCCCACTGCATAGAGATAGGTTTGACTCTCATCAACATCTTCAGACTGTTGAGACTGTCGTTGAATGCTTTCTTATATTTGGTCCTATCAGAAGGCAATGTTTATATTAATAAGTGATAATTATTAAATATTAATATTAAAGCACAAATTTACATACATGTAGTTCTTTATATCTGGTGTTGACGAAGGTCACACCGTTATACTTCTTAGTGTGAGTGTGCAAAAAGAGCTGACGAGGTGTAAGTGTAACATCTTGTTACCCTATGTTAGGGGCTAGGACCTTAGAATAGTGTATATGAGAGTTTATTGAGAAGTTAGAAAGTGCATTTCATTCTTATGCATAATATAGCATCCACACAAACGTGTGAATATTGATTTTTGTGCATTAAAATAATTGTTAATGTATTCACTGACATTTTCAGGTATAATTGATTATATAAATATGATTATATTGAAAGTTGTGGTTTATATGTGTTAAAAATTGATTTGGAGAGTATATATATTGACTTAGAATTTTTGGTGAAATTTGAAAATTTTTGAAAATTTGGGTATTTTTAGATTAGGAAAAATGTCAAGTGGCAAGTCAATTGTTAAATGGTATTAGATTTTTTTTAGAAATTAAAAAATTTCATTAAATCTGATAAATTACATGGAGGAGACTTAGACTCGTGCGTAAAAGCTACTTAAACACAAAACATTAGAGGTCTACGTAACACGACGTCGTTCCAGCATTACCTAACTAAGATTCTTAAGGTAAAAGCTACTTAAATACAAAACATTTGAAATGTTACTTGATTCAGATGGGCGCTTGAGGTTGTGATTGGTGATGTGGTGATGCTCTAGAGGCGGAGTTTACGGTGGCTCTAGGTGATAGCCTATTCTTCACTCTACTTCTAACCCACTCTTCTTCACAAGTAATCAACTCTCTCTTGCTCATCATTTAGAGATTAGGGCTTTCTCTAAGAAATTGCTTCTTTTTTTAGGGATTCTTCGTGAGCTTTTGGTGGCTCCAAGGAACCTCCTGTTCTCCATTCTAGTTCCAATATGTTGTTTTCATAGGTATGCATCTCCCTCTCTGTCATCTTTTAGAGATTAAGGTCTCTAAGAAATTCCGGAGATGGAAGGGGACTCTTCAAGGGCTTAACTCTTTGGTGAAAGTCAGAAGAGGAAGATGAGAACTCAGGTCAGTTCCTTTTCCATGAGCTAGTCTATTTCTTCTTCCATCGATCACTTTGTTAGGCTAGAATGTCTAATCTAATATCTCTGGTCATGACTTGCTTCCTTATAGGTTTACAGGGACTTCAATATCTTCCCTAAAAAAGAGGATGAGATATCCCTATACAGGTACATTTTTAAATGCTTTCATACTTCTCCTTTCTTTACTTTGAGAAGATCCCCACTTGATTTAACACAGTACAAACTTGTGAATTTGAGTAGTGCTCCATATACTATGTTCATCCCTGAAGAGGGGAGTAGTTTCAATATGTGCATTCCTCAATTTCCTTTTATGAACGGTGGTTGTGATTAGTTTCTGCATAATGGATTGTATGGATTGAGTAGCTGCTTCTTTGGAATTGAACTAGATATAGCTATATCCTCTATACATAAGCCATTCCCCTACTACAGTATAGGTTTAACTGATTTATAATCAGTTGCTTCCTTATACTAGCAGTAGTGAGCTCTATAAGAGAGCTTATTGAAGTAGACTGGTCTTTGAACCTTTTGCTATTCCTCTCTTTCCAGATCACTTGGAAACAGGTAGCCACCGAGAGTAGACTTATAGCCCTATCATATTTTGAAATGTTCATTTTATGAAGCTCTTGTATGATGTCTGTGAGTCTACAAATGTTGAATTCATGGGCACATAGAGTAGAGATTCTTGCCTATATTCCTCTGGAGAAACCACATTCAAAGAAGAGATGGCCTCTGGATTCATCCACTAGATTACATAGAAAGCATAGTTTAGAGGAGGTTAGGAATTTCAATCTATCCATAGTGCTCAGTTTGTCCCACATTGCCAAACATAGCAGAAAACTCACATTAGGTCTAAGGGTCTTATTCTATATCAAAGCATCCCACCCTACTCTATTTTCTGGCCTTCCCCTCATCTTCCTGACTTCCTTTGCAGTAATCCCCAAGATAGGGATACCCTTCCATAAGTAATTATCTCTGTCCCTATGTCTTCTGAGTTGAGGAAGGTGTGCGAATGTAATCTCATCTGAAGATAGAAACCAATCTCCATTCCTTATTATTGCTTGAAGTTTAGTATCCTTGGGGAATCGGTTTAAAAGAGAATTGGTCATCTGGTTTTGTATTAAGGGACCAATTCCTGACCAATTGTCATACCATAAAGAAAGTTTGTCACGTATCCCTACCTGACAAGTAGTGTGCTGGTAGATCTCATCCCTCATTCCAAGAATTTCGTTAAAAAACTAGGTGTAACTGACCTTGGTTTTTGGAGCCCAAAAATCCCTTCCACTTATTATATAAGAATGAATCCATTTGGTCAACATTGATTCTTTATCACTAAGGAGTCTCCAAATCCTCTTTGA
Organism: Erythroxylum cassinoides; assembly: GCA_027478405.1. Taxonomy (NCBI): domain Eukaryota; kingdom Viridiplantae; phylum Streptophyta; class Magnoliopsida; order Malpighiales; family Erythroxylaceae; genus Erythroxylum; species Erythroxylum cassinoides. Next base: position 37,462,007 of record JANIPM010000006.1, read on the forward strand.
CATAAGAAATATGTTTTTAGTAGAGATTGACTCAAGTCCTAACCCCCCTTCATCTTTCGGTTGATAGATTGTCTTCCAACTTACTTTGGCTATTCCTTTTCCCCCATAGAAACAATTTGATAAGTTTTACTACCGTTTTAATCCACCCTTTTGAAAGGAAAAGGTATGAATACCAATAAGTATTTATAGACAAGATTTCTGATTTCAGTAACTAAAGTTTACCCGCATAGAAAAGAGCTTTATTGGTCCAAGATCCCAATTTTTCTAGATCTTTTCGATCAAAGGAAGACATTCTCAGAATCTAAGCTGCCTAGATGAGATAAGAATCCCTAAGTAGTGTAGAGAAGGAGATTTAGCTTCTATACTCGTAGCTTGAGTTAAAACATTTGAGAGATGAGAAGCACTCTTAGAGAGTATGAAAAAGCTCTTGTGAAAATTTACACATAATCCTGTCATTTCCTTAAATTGATTGAGAGTTTTCATCAGAAGAGATACTGATTGAACATTTTCTTTGTTTAGGAGAATGAGATCATCTACAAAACATAAACTGGTTAGAGAAATTTCCTTTCATTTAGAGTGATATCTGAATTTTGGATTAGTTGAAGTATTGTGTTTGAGCAACTGAGTGAGGACTTCCATACAGATTAGGAATAGGTAAGGGGAGAGAGGGTCCCCTTGCCTAATACCTTTTTTCCGTTTGAATAAACCCGTGGGGTGGCACCCATTAATCATTATCCCATAAGAAGCAATAGATATGCATTGTTGGATCAAATTGATGAAAGTTAAAGGAAAATTCATTATCTCTAATGTTTTTAGTTAAAAAACCCAATTTATACTATCAAAAACTTTCTGTAGATCAACTTTAATAATGCAATTTTGTAGACTTATCCTGCAGTTATACCCTTTTAATAGCTCTTGAACAATCAGAATATTGTCCCCTATATCTCTACTTGTCATAAAAGCCCTTTGATTCTTACTGATGAGAAATTTTAGTACCCCCTTCAGCCTATTTGCTAATACTTTATCACTAATCTTGTATAGGAAGTTTGTACATGAAATAGGTCTATAGTCATTCCAAGTTTTCAGGCTGGAGTTTTTAGGGACCAGGCATAGGAAGGTCTTGTTTATTTCTTTTATTAACACCCTTTTAGGAAGAACTCCTACACTTCCTCTTTGACTAATCCTCCCAAACTATTCCAAGTTCTCTGATAGAAAAATCCATTCAACCCATTCAGACCAGGAGCTTTAGATCCATTCATGCTAAAGACAACCTTATCTATTTCTTGATATGTGATAGGTCTTATTTACCCATTAACTTCATTATCCGAAATCTTATTGGTTATAAAATGACTAAGGTCGTACTCCAACTCAGTTGGGAGAGAATCTGATCTAAGTAGCCTACCGTAGAAATTTATAGTTTCCTTAGCCATGTCTTCTTGTCCAAAGACCTCAACTCTAGCTTCTGTTTTAATGGAGGTAGTTCTGTTAGTATTCTTTTGGGCTAACATAGAGTTGAAGAAGAATTTTGTATATCTATCTCTCTCTTTTAACTAGTTTATTCTAGCTCTCTGCTTTAGTAAAGAGTGTTGATTTTCACAACTTCCAAGTACTTTTTAAGAGCTTCCTTTTCTGCTGTAGCTAGAGCTCCATCCAAGGGGTTTTCTGCCAATGATTTTTGAATAGAATAGAGTTTATCCCTAGAAAGTTTAATCTCCTTAGTAAGATTCAGTCCTCTCTTACTATTAAGAATCTTCAACTCCTGTTTCATAGCCTTGAGCTTTTGGATACAAATGTATTGCTTAGTCGTATAATAACCATGTTCTAATCCCTTCTGTATAACTTCTTGAAAACCCTCTATGTTAACTAGAAAATTATTAAATTTAAAGGGGTGTTAGACTTTACAGGAGGTGAATAAGTCTACTATCTTTATAAGAGTGTGATATGAGATACCAGGGTCTAGGTATTTTGCTGAGCTTCTTGAAAAAGAACATAGCCATTCCACATTTACCAAAACTCTATCCAGTTTTTTTTTATGTTCTAAATAGAACTTTGTTTATTCATCCGAGTAAACTTATGACCTTCTGCTTTTAGATCAATAAATTCTACCTCTTGCATGCAGTCATATATATCGGGGGAGTAGTTAAGTAGGTTACAACCTCCTTCAGCCTCTAACTTATACAAAGTAGTGTTAAAATCACCATATACCATCCAAGGAGAATTTACTGAAGGCTTGATCCTTCTTAAGTAATTCCATAGGTCAATTTTTTGGCACGCAGTGTTGAACCCATAGACAAAAGTAGCTAAAACCCAAGAATTTTCCATTTTGAAATAAAGCATAGTGTGGATATGTTGTTGACTAGATTCTAGTACCTTAAGTTTCAAAAAGTTACCATTGTAAGCTATAATGATCCTTCCATAAGCATGACTTTGATGGTTTGTAATGAACTACTAGTTGCTGCCTAAACATCCCAATTTGTTAAGATTTCCTTCTGTAATTTTAGTCTCCAACATATAAAAGACCCACGGCTTTTTCTTTATCACAAAATCCTTTAAAGCACAAAGTTTTGAATGATTATTTATTCCACGCACATTCTATACAATCAAATTCATAATCAATTGGCTTTACCATTAGAGCTTTTCCTATTGCTCCTACTACTTTTCTGAGATGTGACTTGCTCAAACTGCTCCTCTTGATTAATTCCTTTTTACATATCAACCCTTAAAAGACCTAGCTTATTCTGATTAACCCCCGAATAGCCTTCAATTTAATTTTTTCCAATAGATTCCAGATCATTTTGTTCTTTATTCAAAGTAGACTTGCAATAATATTTTGAAGGATTTTGGAGAATTTCCTTCTGCTGATTTCTCCTCTGAGATATCCTTCTTAATGTTGGTGGAGTCATTTATCATCAGAACCATATCTTGATTTTTTGCCATTTGTTCTATCTCCTCCATCTCCTTCAAATCTTCAGTCTCATTCTTTTCTATTACCATCACTTCCTAGTAATCACCTTTGATGAATAGCTTTCCCATCGGTTTCCATTCCTTGCCTTTTGCTCTAAAGGAAGTTTTCCATTGATAAGTCACCATGACTGTATCTTCTCTCTGAAAGTTTTCATCGGCCAATCTTAGGATCAGAATACTATCCTTCAATTCCTTGGCCAAATCCATACTCACACATAATCTAGCAAAACCAACTCTTTTCCTCAATGCAGTATTTTCATCCATACATATTGGTTTCCCCAAGTAACTTACAAGCATACTCAACCCCTTTTTAATCCAATAGTCCAAAGGGATATTGTGAATATTCACCCATAGGGGAATGTTCTTCGTTCTTATTTTTTCAAGATCTATCCTTGGTTGCCAATTTTGGAGAAATAGAGGAAGTTGAGAGATATGCCAAGGACCCTCTTCTATAACCTTTAGAGCGTCAAATTTAGAAGAAAAGGTAAAAATTGTGTTGTCTTCTTTAGTAAGCATTAACTCTATAAGCCCTCTTCCTTTCCACTTCCTCATAGCCCATGCTTGTATTACTGAAAATGTTGGCCTTTTTCCCATGAAGAAACCCATGAGAGTAGTTTCCTAAGTCTTAGCTCCTTGTTGTAAATCTTCTAAACTAGGAGCCACTATTAGTTTACCCTCCTTCTTTACAGGAGGGTTGAAAACCAAAAAGGAGTTTGAGTTATCCCCAACAACCTATTTCCAAGTTTTCCTAGTTTCTTTTACATTGTCACCTATGGTGGGGTTCGCTCCTTTAGGAGACAAAGCAGCCATTTCAAGGGCAGGGGTAGTTTTTGAAAAATAAGGGGAAGGAACATCGAGTTTAGGAGGGTAAGGCAACATAGATTTAGGATTAGGGTTAGGGTTAAGGTTTGGTGGGTTTTTTTTTGTTGTATGGTTGAAATCAGTGTTGAAAAATCTACATCCATGTTTGCGGATGAAAATCTGTTTTTTATTTCTAGTTTGTAGGTTTGGGCAAGATTAAGAAATATGAAGAAAGAGCAATTTCTTTCGGTTATTTTTTTGTGTAGGAGAAATGTGAGTGGCTGGGAAAAGGAAGGAGGGAATGAAGGGAAAGTTGAAAGGTTCAAAAGGTGGAAGTCCTGGTATAATCAGGTGACTGCCATTCTTCCTGGTTGGAATAAAATGAGAGATAATGAAACTCCCTGAATCATCTATTAACTCAAACATTGGAAGCGGGAACCCTCCGTACTTAAGGTTACTACCAACACTTCATCAGTAGTTTCATTACATGGTTCCTCCATCAATTTTTCATCCACTTCCTTTGTCTTCTCATTTTCTTCTTCTTCTTGGACAAAAGTTTCTGAATCATCTTGTTCAATTCCCTTCTACCACTCCTCTACTTTATGTTCTTGGATGAAGATTTCCTCTTCTTCTACTGCGTTTGTCATATTGTCTTCCTCCTTCATAACAGCAACAGTTACATCCTCATTTTCTTAGAATGCCTCTTCATTTATGAAGCCAGTTGTCATCTTTTCTTCAGTCAGCTATGTTAATAGGCTCAAATAGGGTTCTACATTATGCTTAAGATATTTAGGTGAAGAAACTCTTTTTTCAAATTCACGTCGGCTAGCTTTAAGTTCGGTAAGGTATTCCATTAATTGATTTGTATCACTTTCTTTTTCTTCCACAAGCTCTTTTTAAAATGTCTCTTCATTCATGAAACCAACTTTTGTCTTTTCTTTATTCTTGAATTCACATCGATTAGTTTTCATTTTACTAAGGATTTTCATTAATTTATCTTTAATACTTGCTTTTTCTTCTTCTTCTTCCAGTTCTTCTTCTACTTGGAGTTCTTTTTGGAATGTCCCTTTATTCATGAAACTAACCTTTTTCTTTTCTTCACTCTCAAATTCTTGTCAGTTAGCTTTCATTTTTAACAAGGATTTCCATTAATTTATCTCTATATATGGCTTGATTCTTGAGAGTGATTGTCATTCCATGTTCTTCAACATCCGTTTCAATAGGCTTAGGCACACTCCCTCAGATCTCATCAGATAATATGTCTAACAGTTGGTCCATCTGATTCATTAAATTTTGTATTCGAGCCTTTACTTTATGATGCTTCATGTCAACCATCATATCTTTCAAAGTTAGCTTGTTAATTGAAGGCACTTGGTTCAGCAAATATTTAGCTAGAGCGTAATCATTCCATCCATAGGCGTAAGAATTGCTCCATTTTGAATTGTAGTTGTTCTCGTATGTTGCATCATGAGGTTGATAGCACATGCTCAATCACTCCCATATATGTGTTGGTGCTTGACATTTATGATTGTACTAATAACTCCCACCACCTAAACATTGATTGCGCTTCCGAAAATATATAAGGACACTGCCTCTCTCTAATATAGTGATGATATAGATTGTGAAGATATATTCTGGCTCCTATAAAAGTCTTGTTTGATCCATCTTTCCATTATGAGTTGTGGCTATGACATTGACTCATAATTCCTACAATAAATCATAAATATAAGATCAAGTAGAGAAATTTAAAAGATAATTAAATTAATAAGCCATAAGCAATAAGATAAAATAAAATAAAAATAAAACAAAATAAAATGAAAATGATTAAAGTAATAACATTCAGGCTTTCCTAATATCAAAATCCCTAACAATAGTGTCAAACACTTGGTTGACTTATTTTGTGAGCAGTCAATATTGTAATAGCTAAAAATGATGACTACTAGTAATTAACCTTCTCTTATTATCTAGCGTAAGGATTAATTTTAGATTTTTAATTAAAGGAAATAAAACTAAGCAAGTAAAATAAAATAGGAAACAATAACGAACACAGAGATAGTGGAATTCACTTAGAAAACTATCGTTATTAGAAATTAGAATCTAGGTTCGAATCCCCCTAAACCCTTAACAGATTGAACTTTTATCATGCAATTTTTTTATTGATCTATTGGACCATGGAGACTCGTATGATATGTTAATAGCTAACCTTGAGTCTAATAATAATTAATCTTAAGGTTTCCAACCGAATTACTCAAGTTAAAGTTTATATGATTATTTTACCAATTTATGAGTCCCTCTAAATTGTTAGACCATAATTTAAAAATTTTATATCATCCTATCTCTAGGGTTGCAGTCAACTCCTTCCAATTATAATAGAACTATTAGAATTTCTCAATCTCTACATAAGAAATCAGATTATAAAGAAAACATGTAATTAGATCCAATACAACAATCACACCAATTGCATTCATAAAAGAATTAAATCATATTAAAGAATTAACAAAGGTTCATCTAACCTAAATACTAATTAGACGTTTAATTATACATTATCAAACATGAAATCAAACATAAATTGAATTGAAAACAATGGGTTCATAATTTAAATATTCCTAATTGTCTTATATCGAATATTCTCGCAATGTAGAGGCTTGATATTGTATTTTGATCGATCTTTTGATGATTTCTTCATTTTTTTCTCTTCTCTAGCTCAAAATTGCACCTGGAGAATGAGTTCCAAGTTTGGAATCATCACCCCACGTCTGCTCTTGACTTCTACCGATTGCCTCCCACTTTCACCTTCCAAAATGTCTCTTTATAACAAAATTTAATATTATGGGAGATGTCATGCATCAGACCATGCATAACAAAAAATTACAAGAATCGTGAAGATGCACGGGCTCGAGGAAATGCATGGCCATGCATCCTTTTTGCACTTCAAATCGTTAATTTTTGTCATGATCTCATCTAGATTCTTCTTCTTTTAGTCTATAAAGGCAGTAAATACATTTGGAGAGGATTAGGTACCAAATATATGTAAAAGTATCAAATATCAAGCTAAAGCACATCAAATATGAGGTAAAATTACAAATGACCCGTTAATTTTTTTAGAGTCAGCATATGATATGTAATTGAATAGATATTTTATATCAATTTGGTGTCATTACTTTTTTGTTTTGAGCCACTAAAAAAAACCCTTTAAAATAGGAAGAAGATGAAAATACTTTCTGAAAATGAAAATAAGAAATAATATTTCCGGTATCAAGTAAATGCTTAAATCTAAACTTTTAGACGTTTTTAGTAAATTTTACGTGGACATGTGAATTTCGTGGCACGTAAAAGCTGCTTTCAGTAATAGTAAATTAGGGTAGTGCTGTGCATATGAGTTGAACGGAGGACAATTTAGTCAAATAAAATTTCAACGGATATTTGGGAAACTAGCCGTTGCAGCCCAAAATCTGCCACGTTGGAGAAGAAAAAGGAAAGAACCAAACAAAACCTAATATAATTAGTATAAAAGCAAATCTCACAAATTCAAATCTCAACGAAACAATCGCCGCTATCGCGTTTTTCTCACTGCTTCATCTTCTTCTGGTGCACTCGCCATAATCCCGCGAACACACGCCTGCGTTAATAAAAATCTTGCTGGGGATTGTTTTATTTTGTGTTTGGCAGGGTTTTGCTGTGCTTTTAATATCTCCATATACATCCAGTTGTTTTATATATTTCACTTTTCTGTTTTATTTTCTTGCATAGTATTGTGGTGGTTTGCTTTGTTTTGTTTTTGTTGTGTTAGGTAATGATGGATGCAGGATCTGTGAATTATTCTTCAAACACCAAGGACCAACCTCGATTTCCTCTCCAAGAACAGCTTCTCCAGAGAAGGAATTCTAAAGAAAATGTAAGAGAAGATCTTCTTGGGGTTGTTTGATTGGATATAGTGGGAATTAACGCATATAATATAATATTTGAAACAGTTGGATAGATTCATACCGAATCGGTCAGCGATTGATTGGGATTATGCTCGTTACATGCTCACCGAAGGGAAAAATGACAAGGAAAACCCGGCTGTAAACTCACCCTCAAGAGAGGCCTACAGGAAAAAACTGGCAGAAACCCTGAACCTAAACAAGACCCGCATTCTAGCGTTCAAAAATAAGCCTCCTGCTGCCGTTGAATTGATCCCACAAGAACACATATCCTCTTTCAACCCTCAGCCTAAACTAAGCAAGTCCCGAAGATACATTCCTCAGGTATGTAATCCCTTCTTTGTATTTATCTCATCTTATAAGTTTGCTTTCTTTCTCTTCTAATTAGTTGAACCTGTATATGTCGCTTACACAGACTTCCGAGAGGACACTGGATGCTCCTGACCTTGTGGATGACTTCTACCTTAACTTGTTAGATTGGGGCAGCAGCAATGTTCTTGCCATTGCTCTTGGAAGCACCGTATACTTGTGGGATGCGTCCAATGGTTCAACCTCAGAACTTGTCACGATTGAAGATGAGAATGGCCCTGTTACCAGTGTTAACTGGGCACCTGATGGACGACACATCGCCATTGGCTTGAACAATTCTCAAGTACAGTTATGGGATTCTACTGCTAATAGACAGACCTGATGGACGACACATCGCCATTGGCTTGAACAATTCTCAAGTACAGTTATGGGATTCTACTGCTAATAGACAGGTTTATTACCTTCAACTCTGCGCATTAGCATTTTGTTTGGTCTTTCAAGTATTTTTGTCTAATTTCGAACGTTCTACAGCTAAGGACATTGAGTGGTGGCCACAGATCGCGGGTTGGTTCGATGGCCTGGAACAATCACATTCTTACAACCGGAGGATTTGACGGTCAGATCATAAACAACGATGTAAGAATAAGATCACACATTGTTGAAACATATAGAGGGCACCAGCAAGAGGTGTGTGGGCTTAAATGGTCGGCTTCAGGCCAACAGTTAGCAAGTGGAGGCAACGATAATCTCCTGCATATATGGGATAGGTCTGTGGCATCCTCACAATCCGCCACACAATGGCTCCACAGGCTTGATGACCATACTTCTGCCGTAAAAGCTCTGGCTTGGTGCCCATTCCAAGGGAACTTATTGGCCTCTGGAGGAGGAGGAGGCGATCGGACTATTAAGTTCTGGAATACCCACACAGGTGCTTGCTTGAACTCGGTAGACACTGGCTCCCAAGTCTGTTCTCTCCTTTGGAACAAGAATGAGAGGGAACTGCTTAGCTCTCATGGATTCACTCAAAATCAGCTCACTTTGTGGAAATATCCATCAATGGTGAAAGCAGCAGAGCTCACTGGCCATACCTCTAGAGTGCTCTTCATGGCTCAGAGTCCAGATGGTTGCACAGTGGCATCAGCAGCAGGGGATGAAACATTGCGATTCTGGAATGTTTTTGGTGTTCCAGAAGTAGCTAAAGCAGCTCCAAAAGCAGCCAATGAGCCATTTTCCCATGTGAATCGTATCCGATGATTGAAGAAGAGCTTTCATATTCGATCAAGTGTCTTTCGTAACTGCCAAAAGGTAATGCACAAAAATTACACATCAACTTCTTTATAACTTGCCTCATAACTGACTCTGCGTTTCCTTTTGCATTTTCACAGTTGGAGACCTCAAGTATGGAAATTCAGTTCAATTTACGCAGGGTGGATGATGAACCTCGGAAAAAGCTAATTGTATCCTCCTGTCTCCCACAATATGGGAGAAAAAGCTGTGTGTTAGATAATAATCACGACATAATGGAAACGTAAACTATCACCCGTGGATGTAGTCACTACTGGTGTGACGAACCACGTAAAATGTTGTCTTTGTTGCATTTTATTTTTTTTCCCCCAACAAAAAAATTACTCTGGGAAACCACGTAAACTTAACCTGGTAAAACTAGAGTTCCTGAAACTGAAAAAGATGAAATTTGCAGTTGAAAAAACCACGTAAACCACCAGCACATTTTCATAAAGATCGTGACAGGAATTCTTGTATGGACTTTACAATTTCTTGAGGATTTAGTGTTGCGTCTACTTTCAATATTCCCTCACATTCATCAATCTGAAGTAACTCCAACTGAGACTGCAAAAGATTGGCTGGCATAAAGTGTTTGCCTTCTGCAGCTCTTCTGTTTAGTCTCTCCGAAAGCACCTCAACACTGGCATCCAGCAGAACAAACATGACTGAACTGGCATAGCTTCCATATTGATAATTAGGATCTGCAGACCTAAAAATTTCTCGATATTGCTTCTGCAGAGAGGAACAAGCAAGCACTCCAGTTTTTCCACTGGTCAAGACCTCCATTAAAGCACCACGTATGACTTCAAGCCATGGTATCCGGTCTTCCTCTGACAGAGGAATACCTTGACGCATCTTTTCTATGTAAATGATAAAATAATGTCATTAATCAAATTAAAAAGGAGATTTCATCATTGACTGATATGCATAGAGTAAGAAATGCATTTGGCAGCAATAAACTATACCTTTGTTCGATTGCGGGTGGAAATCATCAGCGTCAATAAAGTCACAATTGAAGGCATTGGCCAGCATCTCACCCGTAGTCCTGTTGCACTTCATGAATCAATACATATAGATATCCCTAATACATTGAAAATGTCTAAGAAAGCACACGATACTATTAAAAGGAAAACACGGGTATAATTCTGCCATGAGACTATTTTTAAGTGAATCTTCAAGCTGATGACAAAATGGCTAGCAATGTCAATGTCAATTTCATTTCACAGGGAGCAAGTGGCATCTCATGTCTCTGTTTCTATTATTCTCCTATCAGTGTACACAAAGGTTGCAAATGATTATGCAACATCAGTCGGAGTAAATCATTACTAGTTATTATTGCTAAAAAAGGGTTAAATGCTCCTATTATCTAGTTATTGTCATCTTCCCCTGCTTCACTGCAAATGATTGTCCTAAGGCAGACAAAGTAGGGATAGCCGTTCTCTTCAGTACGATCAACTTTTGCAATCCATTTGCATCCTATGAAATCCAATGCTTCATAATTTTGTTTAGAAATGAGTCCAGCTTGTGTCACACATGCTAATATTATGATCTCATTGAATTCAAATATTGGAGATATATAATGAAAGTACTCCTTTCCTGACAGAAAACACTAAATAAACAAATGAAGTTGAACTATTGGAAGATCAATGATATCATAGGAATAAGGTGTGAGCTGCTGACGCTTTTGGTGGTGGTGGTGTATGCAACAGAACTTGTTCTTGACTCGTTGTACTATTTGTAGGTCTCTAGTTATTGTCATCTATTGAGAATTTCAAGTTACTATTGTGTTTTGTTCAAAAATCCATTGGTGAAATAACAGTTGATACTCCAATAAAGCATGATCAGACAGATTATGGACAGAAATTCTCAATACCAAACGGAGGCAAAAGCAAGAAACCCCGATTGTTCAGAATGAAAGATTACCGCCAGGATCATAAAGCAATATGATGGAAAATGAACATCACAAAAACCCCATAATAAAGTTGTGTGAGAAAGTAGCGGATGAAAAAACATACGACTTCCCAGCTCCACAGACACCCATAATCACAACAGCTTTACCTGTTTATAGGAAAAACGAATATCAAGATGGAAACAGCAGATTGAAGAAACTTTTTTCTTGTGATAGAGGTGAGAATCAGAAACATATGAAAGAATCAAATTACCTCCATGACCAGAAGCCATATTCAAGAATACCTTTTAGAAACAGATCCCACTTCCAGTGGAGTAAAGTTTCGTATCACACCTACACGGGAACAAAAGTCCAATTTGACTTGCAATCTTTCTTATGAAAGATCAACTAAATACCTTGATAAAGCAAAACATTCAACCCAACAAAGAATTTAGGGATGGAGATTAAAATTTTGAAACGGCGGAGATAGATCTGACAATAAAAGCAATGTTCTGACTTTCTTTGCAAGTATGATGTAATCTAGAGCTAGATTTTGATGTCAATGGATTCTTAAACAAGGAGGATGACAAAAGGGCGTGAGCTTTGGGTAGGATTGTTGGGCTTAAGCTTGGATTGCCCAAGTCTAGTAACCTAAAATGATACCGTTTTATTGTAAAATGGTATCATTTTGTTTTTTTTTTTAATGAAAAGTTTGGTAAGGATTAATCTCGGATTTGCTTCTTGGAGTTCTAAGGCACAACTTATTGTCTCATATTGAACTTAATTAGTGTTTAGTAGGCAGCTCACATTGCTTTTCCAACGAAAGTCATGAAGGCAATTGATATAATTTTTTAGTAAGTTTCAATGGACTGGTTGCAAAGGATTACTGCAAGGTGGAGATGATAGGAGGGGATGTTTGCCTACCTAAAAGCCAACGATGACTCAATATAATTGTTAATGGATATTTTATATTAATTTTAGATGCATAATTTATTAAACTCTTGTCCATTTAAAACACATTGCACTAATTAAATGTTATTTGTTTGAATTTTAGGCACATATTGGGATTGGAATTTTTAAAAGCCTAAAGCAAGGAAAAGATCTCAAAGGAAGAAAGGATATTTTAAAAAAAAGAAAAATTTTGGCCAAGCAAAATGAAGAGGCGTTGACGAGTTTTGCAAGGTTTTGGAGTGCATAGTGGACCACACTTAATTTGTCACATCAAAGAGAAGAAAAATGAGACAACAGCGTGATTTGGTGGCTTAAGCGTTTTTCTTTGACTGTAGCTGACGACTGAAGGCATGCGTGAAGTTGTTGGCTTGGTAATGTGTAGGTCTATGAAGAAGACAACAAAAATTAGAAGGAGACAAAGGGAGTGCGGACATTAGTGGACCAAATCAAGATAAAAACATACACTCTAATTGGTGGAGTTTCCTATGTACGTAGCTTGTGGATGGGAAATGAAATAAGGAAGCTGGAGATGTATCTGAAATGTGCTGCATGGGTTTAAAAGATAGACAAGAAAAGACAAAGTGAGTTGGTAGATAGAGACTACAAAAAGATTTGTGGGCTGATTATAGGCGTGAAGAAATCAAGTAGCTGGTGACTAAGAAAGGCGTACTCTCCACACACACCATGAAAAAGACAAAAACGACAACTTGGGAAGCTAAGAAGTGGTGTGTGTGGACTATGGAGAAGGCAGAAGAAAAACAACACAAGTATGGACAAAGGAGAAAATTACAGCTAGTGTGAAGATGTGGGCTGGTAGTGTATCGGTCTGTGGAGAAAGATAGCAAAAAAACAGAAAGAAACAAAGGCAGCGGCGGCAGCAAATAAAGGAGAGGATATTAGGCGTGAAGACGCTGGCGGTGCTTATGCGTGATATTAGGCGTGAATAAGTGACTGACAGCACTCAATCTATGACTAACGTTACAGACTAAAGAAAAGGAGCTCTTGGTGAAGTTAAAAATTCTGGTGACAGCCCTTACTCAAGAGAGGAAAAAAAAATAACTTTGTCAGCTAGTGGTGCGTGAGGAGTGAAGACAACTGGTGGACGTTGGAGGGGGAGGATTTTTGGATTAAAGAATCACGCAACTCCATCACGAGAGAGAAATTTTTCACTCACGGTGCAATAGCCTCATTCCCTCACATTTACACAGCCCTTTTTCAAAACTCATTCATGGCAGCACCTAAGAAACACTAGGTGGTTGAAGCAGCTGCGTGGAAACTCTCCATTCACATTGATTTCAGCTGTTGTGGCTTGAGGAGAACGTAGTCAGCTGTTGGTGGAGAACAACGTTGAAGCTGGTTGGGCAAGGTGAACATTTAGGCTGGGAACTAAAAAACATTAGAGCTGGTGGTTTACAAAAAGGAGATAACAAGTAGCAAGTGGACGTTGCTATTGGTGGAGAGAAAAACAAAAGGAAATAAAAGAGCTAGGTGGAGACAAACTCATGTGCCAGCTGTTGGTAGAGACTCACGTTAGAAGAAGAAACAACATATACTCTCCACTTATATGAACGCATGAGGTGGCAAGCAACAAAGGGAAGAGCTGGTGAAGAAAGCTGCCGGTGAAGTGGAGGAAAGACAAGATTGTTGTGGGTACCACGTTAGTAGTTAACAGCTGTGGAGAGCTTTGAGGCAACACCAATCACTCACGTGGATCACCTCTCAAGACGTTGGCAGCTGCTGGTTGGAGAAGCAAAAAGGGGCGTGACTCAGCTGGTGAAGAAAACAAATTAAAGTGAGCTGGTGGTGACTCCTATGTGGTCAGCTAGTGCATGACAAACAACTTTATTTTTGCATCAGCTGCAGACAGGGGGTGTTTTCTTAATTTATTTTTAATTCAGTATTTATTTTAATTTTGTGTGAATTTAATCAATGCGAACATTTATTATGACCATGATTTATGTTACATTGATAAATATGTGTGAGTAAATTTTTCTTTTCGGTTAAGGTTAAGATTGATATTGGATTAGGATAATTTTTGTG
>JANIPM010000006.1:37505167-37520496 GCA_027478405.1 Erythroxylum cassinoides
TAGAGCTGTTGGTGGTCTCGAGGGATGAAGATCGAGATCCCACCATTGCAGCCTTGTAATTCATGGAAGAGCATGAGGCTCTGATACCATGTAAAAATTTTATTCAGATTATAGATGTACAGCTGTTGTCGTTCTTATATAGAGCTAGGGTACATAATTATGGGAGTCTTCCTAATTAGGAAAAATTTCTTATTTGGAAATATCTCTAATATAGCTAGATATTATAGCTAAGGATAATCCCTTGATTAAGGGACTACCTATTATTACAAGATTCTCGACAAATCTTAATGTAGTAAAGAAATTAGGTTGTGTATTAGAACCTCTTTTTAAGCTAAAGGCCACTGCAGCTATGGAAATGAATTGATTTGCAAGGAGATTTGTAGAACTTCTCAATAGGCTATGCAAGTGTATCACTTCAAGGCAAATTCCTTAGTCCTGCCTTTGTATAATTATGACTTGGTGTTAGGCATACAATTGTTAGCTTAGTTGGGAGACATTATATGGAACTTATAAACAACTACAAATAAGATTCCAATTGGGGAAAGAAGAGTATGTGTTAAGAAGTGAAACTTATAATAAGTTTGAATTGGTCACAAATGAAAGTATGCAAAAACTGTTCTCACAACTATCACTCACACAATGTTATGCATTGTCTAAAGCTAAATCTATAATTCTAGTGGAAATAAATAGGCTTACTAAATATGCTCATTTCATGCCCTTGTCTCACGCTTATACTACTGTAAGTATGGCTTGCATTTTCATTGATAATCTCTACAAGTTTCATAGACTTGCCTCTACCATTGTCAACAATAGAGGCTCTATCTTTATGAGCACATTTTGGCAAGAGTTCTTTACAATACAAGCAATAGACCTTAGCATTCCTTTGCATACCATCCTCAAATGGATGGGCAATATGAAGTACTTAATAGGTGTTTGGAGAGACCTACCTATTGTATGAGAGGAGATTTACAAAGGAGTTGGTATTCTTGGATTTCACTGGAAGAATTTTGGTGGTAAGCCATTAATCTCACCCCTTTTCAAGCTTTAAATGGTGTTTTACCACCTCTACATCTTCCCTACTACCCTAAAGATTCTCCAATAAAAGTAATCAATACATTGCTCAAGGATCGTGAGGTTATCATTCAGCTGCTCAAGCACCATCTCTCTAGGGCTCAGCATCGCATGAAGACTCAAATCAACAAGCATCACACCATCGTTCCTTCAATATTGGTGATATTGTCTACCTCAAAAAAGTTATGTAGCTCAAGAGGTTCTTAAATAAGCAGCCAAATAGTTTGGTCCTTACAAGATTTTTGATAGAAGTGGGTACACTAATTATAAATTGGCCTTGCCACCATCCTCTACCATCCATCCTGTGTTTCATGCGTCTCAGCCAAAAGCAGCTCTTCCTACTGATAAGGCCACTTCTGTTTTACCTTCTTCTCACTCTTCCCACTGCTATGCTAAAACCATTAGCTATTAGAGACAAATGTAAAACCAAGAGAGGCAATGTAGCAGCCACTCAATGGTTGATCCAGTGGTCCAATGCTTCTCCAACCAATGCTAGATGGAAGTTTGCAAGTGATCTTGAATTCATATTTCTTGATTTTCCCTTGAGGACAAGGGATTCAAATTTGGGAGGAGGGGGTGATGTTATGTAACTAGTAGTTGGATGTTGGTTATAATTGTTAGATGACAATTGAATTTAGTTTCTGCAAAAAATTAGTAACAGCAGCACCAATTAATGTGAAAAAAATCATGTTTATTGATTGATTGATTGATTGAATTTATTAATTTTTCTATTATATTAGAATATCACATAAATCATGGGATTAGAGAGTATCCCATAAATTATGGGATTAGATATTGTATTAGGATTATTAGTTTCTATTTATAGGTACTAGAATTTTGTATATAAGTAATACTTACTGTAAACTTTAGAGATATGCAAAAAGTACAACTTTTATTCAAATTTTGACATGGTATCACAGCCAAATTTGACTCTTTGGATCAAGTTGTTTCCAGCCTTTTCCTTTGGCTCAACCTTCATTGTTACACCCTATTTTCTTCCTTCCATTTCAATCTTCATTGTTGTCTCCTCCCTGTTTTATCTCTTTTATCTTAGCCTTCATTGCTGATTATTGTGCTCTAAAACAGAGCGTTTCTTAAAGCCTTTATCATTGGAAGTGTCCAAGGTTTAGCCTCCTTGTAGAAAGAGGCAAATGTCAAAAGTTGAAGAAGCAAGAAATATCACTACTACAGTCGGAGGAAACTGCTTGATTCTAGCAATTAGTGGAATTACCATCACAAAAGTCAAGTAGTCTTCGTACCCTAAAAGAGATTCAGAGAGAGAGATCTTTTATAAACAGCCATAAAAAGCCCTCAAGTACTTGTTATTTGGCATATTCAAGTAAGTTTCCATTTTGTTTTGGATTAAATGCCTCAAATACAAACTTTACCAACTCTTGGGTCGTGGACTCGGGAGCTACATACCATATGACCTATTCATCCATACACTCCATGTCCAAGTAGCAGACAAACAGCCATAGATGGATCTTTAACAATTGTAAAAGGTGTAGGGAATGTCAAAATAAGTCAATCAATAACTCTTAAAAAATGTTCATGTTCCTAAACTATCAACCAACCTTTTTCCATACAAAACACTCATCCAAGATTTAAATTGTAATGTAATATTTTACAAGTCATTGTGTATTTCAAGACAAAAATTCGAGTAGGGTGACTGGACTAGCTAGAAAAAGCGGTGGCCTTTACTACCCTAAAGCATAACATAACTACGGGCAGATTATCGCATTCTTTATAATCAGATTCTATTGCATCCAATAAAGAAAAAAAATTTGCTACACCATTATCGGCTAGGACATCCATCATTTCGAATTATTAAAGATTATGTTTGTAAATAAAGAGGGAAAACCAATTTGGGACTAATATCAAAAAGTTTAGGACAAATAATGCCAAGGATTATTTCAATCGAGTTCTTACCCACAAATTTTTAGAAACATGGAATAGTTCATGAGTCATCTTGTGTGTATACTCCACAACAAAATGGGGTAGTAAAAAGAAAAAAACGGTCATCTCCTCCAAAAAAACACAAGCCCTATTATTTTAGAAGAATATGTCTAAGGCGTTTTGCGAAAAAACAGTTCTTACAACCACTCATTCCATAAACAAATTGCCTTCTAGAGTCTTGGGACTCAAAAGTCCAATGGATGTCCTTTCAACATTTTACCCAAATCTAAACACTACCAACAATTTTATTCCTAGAATTTCTTGGTGTGTGTCTAGGGCTCGAAAATGTGTCTTTCAACATTTTACCCAAATCTAAACACTACCAACAATCTTATTCCTAGAATTTTTTGGTATGTGCCATTTGTTAGATCCTAGGGCTTTGAAATGTTTCTTTGTGGGCTATTCTTCAACTTAAAAAGGGAATAAGTGTTATGACCCTCCATCAAAGCAACTTTATGTCTCAATAGATGTCACATTAGATGTCACATTCAATGAAGAATATTTGTATTTCAACAATTCTTATCTTCAAGGGAGAATTCAATTAGGGGGAACACAAGGAAAGATTTTGGCTTGATTCGATTTCTATGTCCAATTCTACAACACCAACCTTACCTTCTTATTCATCCTATCTAACCATATGCCAAAACAACCATCTGACCCTATTCCTAAACAACCCATATTTGAACCCTTTCTAGAAGCACTAAGTGAACCACAAGAAAAACTTGATTCTGCCCTTAGAGATGTGAGATTTGACAAAGGCAAGGTGTTCATAAAAAAGAAGATGGATGTTCCTAAACCTACGCAAGTTCAAGAGTCCAACTTAGATTCTTCACATGAGTAACAATTTCTAATCCAGAATTACAAAATGAAAATGAAGTTCATATGGATAATGATCAGTAGTACCTTCCTATTGCCATCAGAAAAGGAACCAGAGATTGTACAAAACGATTATTATGCCCTCTTGCACATTTCTTATCGTTTGAAAATTTTTCACCATTTCACAGAGCCTTCCGTATAAAGCCTAAATACCGTTACCATCCTCACCACCTTATCTGAGGCTTTATCCAAAAAAACAATTGAAAAGAAGCTATGAATGTGGACATGAAAGCGCTGGAAAAAAAACTTGTAAATTAGTGAAACTACCTATAGGAAAGAAACCAATGGGTTATAAGTGGGTATATACGGTGAAATATTGGGTAGATGGGTCAACTGAGAGATACAAAGTGCGATTGGTAGAAAAAGGCTATACTCAAACTTATGAGATGGACTATTTGGAGACTTTTGCTCCTATTGCAAAGATGAATACAGTTAAGAGTATTATTGTCATTAGCAGTTAATTATGGTTGAGAACTGCAACAGTTTGATGTCAAGAATGCATTTCTACATGGAGATTTAGATGAGATTTAGATGGAAGTTCTAACAAGTTATGCGAAGAATTTGGTTGCTCATACTGAGTGTAAGTTGAAGAAGGCACTATATGGCCCTAAGCAATTGCCTAGAGCATGGTTTAGAATATTTACTAGAGTTATATTCGCTATGGGATAAAGACAAAGTCAAGGAGTCAAAGGGCGTTACAACTCTTCTAATGTATGTAGAGGACCTAATAGTGATAGGTGATAATGAAAAAGAGAAACAGCTACTGAGTCAACAATTAGTTAAGGAATTTGAGATCAAGGCATTGAGAAGGTTAAAGTATTTCCTTGGAATTGAAGCTGCAGATTCTCGCCATGGAATTGTTATCTCGAAACAAAAGTATGTTATAGATCTTCTCATGGAAATAGGCAAGACATCATGCAAAACCTACAAGCACTCCTATTGATCCGAATCCCAAGCTTAGAAAACCAGAGGAGGATGCTACAGTAAATAGAGAGACGTATCAATGACTAGTAGGCAGACTAATTTAGTTGTCTCACATATGACTAGATATAGCACATGCAGTCAATATAATTAGTTAGTTTATGCATAGTCTGAAGGAAGTTCATCTGCAAGCAGCTCAAAGAGTACTTCAATATCTTAAAGGAACACCAAGGAAGGGTATTTTGTTCAAAAGAAATGGAGGTTTGGTTCTTGAGGCATATACCAATGTTGATTATGGTAGATCTATTGTTGATAAAAGATCAACTTCAAGATATTGCACTTTTCTTAGTAGGAACCTTGTGACTTGGATAAGCAAAAAACAAGGTGTAGTGGCTCGATCAAGTGCAAAGGCTGAGTTTCGGGCAATGGCTCAAGGAGTGTGTGAACTATTCTGGTTGAAAATTATTCTTGAAGATTTGAAAATTAGGTGAGATGGCACTATGAGACTATACTTTGACAATAAATCTACAATCAACATAGCTGTCAACCTAGTTCAACATAACTGTACAAAGCACATTGAAATCAATAGGCACTTTCTCAAGAAAAAGTTAGAAAGTGAATTAATTTGTACTCCTTATGTGTCTACTCATGGTCAGCTGGCTAATATTCTCACCAAAGGTTTAAGTAGCTCAATTTTTTACACTATTGTATCTGAGCTGGGAATGGAGAATACCTATTTGCAAATCTTAATGAGAAATTTCATAAGATAAGATATATAAGATGAAGTTATGCAAGCTTTTGGTGAAAAGTCAAGGTTGACTATCAAAGTTTGGAAGACATCTTTGAAAATTTTTGATCCCTGAAGTGGAAAAGTTTGACGTAAAACTCATATCGAATTGAAAATAATGAAAGGATAAAAGTCTAAAAGCAAGTGGCACGCTCAATTGGGCAAGGCAATCAACCAGGCAGCAAGGTTGGAAGATGGCAGAGGTAAGCCAAACGAGGTGTTTGATCCACCAATCTAGCCCCTTAATGGTTATACTAAAAAAAAAGCGAGAGTGACTTAAATCAATCCAGCTAAGTACACCCAACTCCCATGGCTATTTTTCTTATTTTAGAGAGTGTTTGATTAACACAACTACTTTTTATCTATTATGAAAGGTGTTGGACTCACTCAACTACTACTTTGCATTTCCTCATGTCTAAAATAACATGTTGTGATTAGAAAACATGAGAAAACAAGTGGATACAAAAAGAAACCAAAGGAAAGAAATTTATGCTAAGTTGTGCTAAGCAATTGATTCATTGTGCATAGTTGTGAGCTTGGGTTATAATATTGGATTCTATTATCGATGTTCTCTTGAGAAGAGAACATCAAGTGTTAAGTTGAGAGTAGGTTTGAGAGTGAATAAATTGAAAATGTCCATAGAACAATTATTAATACATAGATAAACCAACAGGTACCAACATATTTAACACAGAGCATCATCACAAAAATATGCAAATAAAATATAACTCTTCATGCAGGATAGAGGTAGAGACAGATGCAAAAAGGTAAATCAATATAGAATCTCACTCCTAACCATAACTAACAATGGCTAAATACAAATTTTATAAAAAAAAATAAACTAAGCAAAAGAGGTTAGAAATGACCAGAAAATTTTTCATCTAGGATACAAAGCAAATAAAAAATTAGGAAAATGAACAAACTATGTTCAGAATTAAAATAATAATCTCTAATTATATGTCAAAAACAAGGATAATGACCTCAAATCCAAAGCCCCTCCAATCACGATCGATCTGAGCCAATACATTGCCATTAATGTCCTTTAAAGTAAATGTCCAATTCCAGAAACCAGGATTCTCAACCACAGCAAATTGTTTATTGCTGAAAAAAGCATTATTAGCCTATGTACATTGAAATGGACAAAAATAAATAAATAACTTAGAGGATGTGGATAGGAATTCAGCATCAACAAGTTTTCTCCACTAGTCAATAATAGCATCAGTATAGCATATGCTCTTCTTTCATTAACTTAATTAGCAAATAACGATTTAACCGTCAATCCACTGTATTATTGACTTACTCCATATAACATTCAAAAATATGTGAGAAATTAATAATGGTCCCGTGTTTCTACATAAATTCATTTTCCCTCTAACTTTTGGTCTTGTTTTCCATTTTAGACAAAGATAGTTTAACCAAATTCAGCATACTTGAGCACCATTTTGAACCATGCTCCTCCATCATTAACATCAAGTATTAATCTAGTTGAACTTTCAGGAGTATAAGCCAGATACCAATTTTCTATTCTACCATGATGAATGCAGAGAAACAAATTAAGAGAAAGATGAAGACAAAAGATAATGAAGACTAAAGAAAATACGAATAAAGCTAGAGAAAGAATCCCATGATAATAGACCATAACAACTAGGCAACACAATTAATTGAGACATACTCTTTCAAAGGCCTAATGAATATTGACCAAATAAAAGATAGTACTTGATATGTAACATTCATAATATATGATGTTACAAACTGAATACTCATTGATAAAGACCTCAAAATTTAATCACTTCAGCAAGTATTCTAAAATGAGATTTTAGGTTTACCTCCCTTGTTCAAGACCTTGGTCAAATGTTTTAGCTAAAAACTTAATAATGGAAATGTAACACAGCAGAAATTTATACAACTGCTTAGTTGTATCTCTGCCCTTAAATAATAGAGATGAGATTTGGAACCATTTACCTCCAATCTTAGTGACGTAATTACAGAAACTGCACATTGCGTTCACCACTCTTAAGGAAGATGTGAACATTCTATTGCGAAGTTTATGTATTATTTATCAGTCGGCTGTTTGTGTTTGATCAAAAAATAAATACTTGGAGCTAGTTAATAAATATTTGGAGCTAGTTCAACAACAGAATCAAAATTTCAGAATAACTGCAAGAAAGGCACTACAAAACTACCATATCTTTCAAGTGTCTATTGCCAATGAGCCAAGATGTAGGCCCTTAGTCCCAAAATCTAACATGAAATAGGCCATGAAACCCAAAGTTGCATTGCGATACTAGAATATAGGTCAATTTCTTTTGCCAATGAGCCATTATATAGACCATCAAACCCGAAGTAAACATGCTGTGATTCCAACTTTTAACTACAAAGATGGCCAAATCATTTCCTTGATGATTATAAATTGTGAACAAACAAATGACTAATCAATGGCATGTAAAAGTTACCCTAGATACAAATCATAGATCCGCTTCCAAAGGTGCCATCTTCTGTGAACTACACCAATTTCCTATGAAATAGCAAATACATAAGTGACAAGCTTGAGTAAGATGAGAACTTTCTAGGCTCTCTCAATTGTAAGTACGCATAAACATGCGAGGTTTACATACCTTACTATTAATCTCAGCATAAATAGAGCTGGTTATCCACCAAAAAGGTCTTCGAACCTGAACAAATTGGAGAAATTCCTCTACAATAAATGCAGGCTAATTTCATCCTCAACTAACAAGTAATTCACTATGAAAAAGTTGCTGTTAGTAATGAAAGTACTCACCCTGAACAGCTCATTACCCAAGGCACAAGTTATATAAGCAACAAAAGGACGTCTTAAACGGAGAAGCTACAAGAAAGTGCAGCAAAATCAGTGCATCAATCAGTTTGAAATACATTAATTGAACAGTAAAATAAGTTGAAACATAGTTTAGCATGAGGGGCAGGAAACCCCTTGTCAAATATCACCTTTATTAAGATATGTGTACCCAATAACTATTTGTGCAACACAGCACAAAAACAAATGGCAATATTTCCATATATATATGAACCATTTAAATGACAAAATACAAGAGCATTTAGATATCTATTCAGATTCACCTACTCCACCTAAGCAAAATTATGCATTCACGTGTCAATTGTAAATATATCATAGGTCTACAAAAAAAGAAGCAAATAATCTTACCTATCCAATTCCCTCCATAATATATGAACTTCCTATTGTTGTTTAAAATTCCAAACAAGTTCTCCCAATTAAAAAATTGCAACCAGTCCATCATAATGTCACAATTCATTGTTATTTTACATCAATGAAAATGTTACAACTAGTTGTCTCATATTGAAGTCCAACATATTTGGAGGGAAATCATTTAATCCCTATAGGCTGACTTAGTTGGATCATCAACTTAGGTTAGAAAATGCAATACAAGTCCAAACTGAAATTTACACCCCAATCAAGCCATGCCAAGCTACTGGAGAGCACCTCATGAAACTAAGGCAGAAGTTAAGAGCTCTTATATCAACCTTGACCTCTCCAAATGACAATCACAACCTTGAACACTAGGGGCATTAACAACCCCATAAAGCAACAAGTTGTTTCTTATTACATAAATGTAATAAAGTTGAGCATTATAGGTGTTTCAGAGACCAAGCTCGAGGCCTAAGAGTCTCTAGTTTTTTAACAGAAGTTGGAAGGTCAATATCAATCATCGGGCTGATATCAATGGTAGGATTATTATTGGATATGACCCAAAGATCAACATCATTAGCTCCACAATTTCTAACCAATGTGTCCACCTACAAGCTCAATTGTTAGGCTCAAGTTTATTAATGATTTCATTCATCTATGCCTGAAATTATGCCCTTTAAAGGAATGCTTCGAGGAATTCTCTTAAAGATGCCTGACTCCATTGACACCCGTTGGTTAATCCTAAAGGATTTTAATGCCACCTTGTATCTGAGGCTGAGAGAATCAGATGCAACAAGATCCCTTGCAATGATTTCAAATCATGTATTGCAAATATTGAATTCACAGATCTTAAAGCTAAAGGATGCTTCTTTACATGGTGCACTAGGCAAGAAGGGAAATGGATGATGAGGAAGAAGTTGGATCACGCTCTAGTTAATCAAGCCTAGTTAGAAAAGTACCCTAATAGCAAAACCATCTTTAGCACCACTCTTAGTTTTGATCACTCTTAGTTTAGCAAAACCTATAGAAGGCTTAGAGTACTTTAGTTCAAAGAAGCTAACAATAACTACTACTTTCACAAAGTACTCCTGGCTCAAAGTAACTATAATAGGGTCACATCGCTCAGAATGGATGATAGTAGTGTAATAGAGAATTAACCTCACCTACTGAATCTGCTTTTGAGTTTTTCAATAAAACTTTGAGGTCTCAAGCTTCTAACTCCTCTTTAGTGCTTGCTATTAGAGCATTCATCCCTAAGCTTCTAATGGTTTCAACGTTCTTCTTTTCATCAAAAGTTGGGGCATAAAAAAGCCTCAGGTATGTAAAGTTGTCTTGGAATTCTTCTCCAATGTGAAGATGCTAAAAAATTTGGAACAATTTCAACTTGTGCCTGATTCCCAAGGTTACCACTCCTAACTCTAAAAAGGAATTCAGGTAAATTGCCTATTGTAATACTCTTTATACGGTAATATCCAAATTACTTGCCAATAGATTAAAGATGGTTCTCCCTCACATCACTGATTCCACTCAACCAACCTTCATTGATAGGAGATCAATTGGAGACAATATCATTCTAATGCAAGAGCTTCTAAAAACTATCACAAAAAGGATTCAAGGAAAAATTGCACAATGAAAATTGA
Source organism: Erythroxylum cassinoides (assembly GCA_027478405.1). Taxonomy (NCBI): domain Eukaryota; kingdom Viridiplantae; phylum Streptophyta; class Magnoliopsida; order Malpighiales; family Erythroxylaceae; genus Erythroxylum; species Erythroxylum cassinoides. The sequence goes on from JANIPM010000006.1 coordinate 37,515,603, forward strand.
CCTACATAAGGCATTGACTTGCTGGCTTAGGACTTCATCATTCATGCTATAGAAGCCATGGGTTTCCTACCACTCTCCATAACTTAGGTCACTTAGTGTATAACGACCACTTCTTATAATGTCCTTATAAATGTTGAAGTTTCCAAAATAATTAAAGGTGCGAAGGGTATCAAGTAAAGGGACATCTTTTCACCCTACTTGTTTATCATATGTATTGAAGTTCTTTCTCGAATCATTTCTCATAGCATTGGTCTTGAGGATAGTTTTAAATTCCGTAAAGCTTTCAAGCAACTTCAGATCTTCAACTTGGCTTTTGTGGATGATATTCTATTATTTTGTGGAGCTAATCATCATTCTATCTCTTGCCTCACCAATCCCTTCTCTTATTCAATAAGATTTCAGGCTTGGAGGTTAATAGAGAAAAGAGTTTCATTATGGTCTCTTCTAATGCACCTCAATTTGTTCAATACCTTGCAACTCCAATTAGTTGCAATTTGATTAGCTCGCCTTTTAGCTTGGTTGTACTTGTATTGTTTTGACTTTAACTTGTTGTAACACTTTTGGTTTTTGCCTAGTAATATATTCTCTTAAATTCCAAAAAGAAATAATAAAGCAAATTATAATTGTTATAATCTACCTTCAATTTGTGAAGCCAAATTCAATTTAAGTTTGGTTATGGAAGACGTTATTGCATAGAAATCGTGTATTATCTCAATCTTAACCCCTCTCTATTCTTTTCACACACATAAACGTAGAGACAAAGTAAATCCTGCTATTGTCAAATTGTAGGTAAAGCTTTGCATGTAAGAGCCATAGATAGGCTACATAGTGCATGAGAGCATAATGTTAAGAGTTTTCTATTTCAATATCATATTCAAAAGTTGTTAAGGGGAGAAATGCAGTATACCTGTCTCGAAAGTACATTGCTCTTCTCGCTAATGAAACCTACAGGCTAAAAAAACAAGAATATCACAAATTTGATAAGAATTCAATAGTTGGAAGAAACAATATAACCTTATTTTTCATAAGTAGAAGAACAAAAATTAACATAAGAATCACTTACCAACTGCGGATAGCACACATCCACCACTGCATAACGATTCTCCTGCAATAGAAGTGATTACAACAAAAAAAAGCCACTAAGTTTGAGAAATACTCAAAACAAAAGAATATTCCCCACGATCATTAAGATGAGGCACACACCTAGTACAAATAATAATAATCAAAAGTCACTAAACAAAAGATATTTTCAACTCATGAATTAAGACCCAGCAACATATAGTTGATTTAAAAAGGGATAAAATTCTGAGACGAAACCAACAAACGAATGAAGAAAAAGAGATTGAAATAAAGGTTACCTGTTCAAAACCAAGAACAAGATTTGCCCATTCTATATTCCTTGTAATCAACAAATTGGATCTAGCAAGAAGAGGTGCAACCATGGCCTGAAAATGTCAAGGATGTAGAAAAAGTCAATTATGTTTCAATGCCAGGGTTAGAAAATTATTTAACAAATATGACTCCTCAAACAGTAATCAACAAACAATAATTGGACTAACGCAAACACAATGGAGCATAACTTGTATTTTCATTGGCTACTCAACTCTACTTCACTAGGTGTAAGTTTCAAACTACATATAACACTTTCCTCCACCCTTTTCAATCTAGTAAAACACTGCGGTAAGCTATATGGTATCCTTGCCCACTACATGTCACATAATTTTATAGTATATTGTCCTTTATTTGTGAAAGGATGATAGTTAAGCTTTTCTACTCAAGAAGGAAGAAAAAGGGCCTAAACAATTTAGATGAGAGCAACAAGGATGGAAATTGGGGGAAAAACCATCATTCCTAGGATTGCTATTGAAGGGCTGCTGTCCATTGTTTGTTATTTCTACTTTGTTAGTTGTTTGTTTCATTTGCTAGTAGGATTCTAGTAAGGCTAAGGTGGCATGGTTTTTAGGGTAGGATGTCAGGTCAAGGTATATTTTGTTAGTAGAGAGGAGGGAGGAGGTATGCATGAGGTACTGAGTAGAATGTGTGTGAGTGATAGGAGATTAACAACATCCCTTTAAAATAGGAGATCTTACCTCAGAAGGAGTCTATTTAAATATTTAGTATCATAACTAGTAGGTCTATTCTTGTTCGAAGTCTTGTGTTATAGAAGATTAACAACATCCCTTTAAAATAGGAGATCTTACCTCAGAAGGAGCCTATTTAAATATTTAGTATCATAACTAGTAGGTCTATTCTTGTTAGAAGTCTTATCCTAAATAAACTGATGTAACTAGCCTCTATATAAGGCTACGTTATTTATGAATAAAGTATCAGACAAATGATCAGAGAATTATTACTTGGAGGACGAGACCTTGTCACGGACAGGTCTCCCTCTTGCGTAGAAACATAGGGTCTTCAAAAAAAAGGGAAGAACTCTAACAAGGTAAATTAAGAGGATTCCCTAGGGGGTCGTCCCGTGACTAGATCCTATGCTCGGGGCTATATCAATTTGGTATCAGAGCCAAACACAATGGACAACTCAAGGAATATCCAGAATGAGCTCAATTGCCGAATTTGAAGAGATGAATCACAGGTTTAGGGGGCTAGGAAAGGAACCGAATCGTGGGGGGCATGGACGTGGGGCAAGCAATGGCCATGCTTCGGCTTGCTAAGGGAAGAGGTTGAACGAAGGGCATCCCGAGGCCCAGATGTCGCCGCGATACTCGAAGTTGGATTTCCCCACTCCCATGGTTGAGGACCCTCTAGTTTGGTTGCACCATTGTCATCTGTGAAAATAATAGCAAAGAAGAATAATTTCATTCTCATAATCAGTAGGTTACAGTTGTAGTATATATATACAATTGTCTATACTAAATATACAACAGATTCCCTAAGATACATGGAAATCTGTATCTTAATGTAATCCCTAAAAATCAGGGATTTATATGGTTTATATACAATCTTCTAGATACTGCTATCCAAGTTGGTGAGTGGATATCTTTCATTCCTAGCTTGCCAATAATATCTTTAAACACTGTGCTTATCAATCCTTTTGTAAGTACATCTGCCAATTGATCTTTGGTTGACACAAATGGAGTGCATATTAAGCCATTGTCCAGTTTTTCCTTGATGAGTGCCTATCAACTTCAATATGCTTTGTTCGATCATGTTGTACTAGGTTATGTGCAATGTTGATAGCTGATTTGTTATCACAGTACAACCTCATGGGTCCTTCCCATTTTATTCTCAAGTCATCAAGAATTATCTTCAGACAAAGTAATTCACATATCCCCAATGCCATAGATCCAAACTCAAACTCCACACTTGATCTTGCCACTACATTCTGCTTCTTACTTCTCCATGTAACAAGATTACCACCTAGGAGAGTATAGTAACCAGATGTTGATCTCTTATCGAATAAAAACCCTGTATAATCTGCATCGATATAAGCCTCTAATGTCATATTTGTGACTGTTTGTCGCTTAAACAGAATTCCTCTTCCTGGGCTGCCTTTCAAGTATTGTAGTATTCTGTTTACTGCCTTGAGATGTGATTCTTTGGGATTGTGCATAAATTGACTAACAGTGCTCACTACAAATGCTACATCTGGTCTCGTGTGTGCCAGATATATCAACTTCCCAACAAGCTTCTGATATGATATTTTATCTACTATTGAATCTTCTGTAGCATTACATAATCCATGATTGAACTCAATCAAAGTATCCATTGGTTTACAACCCAATTTTCCTGTTTCTTTCAACAAGTAAAGTACATACTTTTGTTGAGAAACGAAAATCCCTTGCTTTGAGTGAGCTACTTCAATGCCTAGGAAGTACTTTAACTTTCCTAGCTCCTTGATATCAAATTCCTTCAAGAGACATTGCTTCAGATTCTTCATTCCTTCTACATCATTACCTGTCACAATAATATCATCTACATAAACTAACAATGCTATGACCCCCCCAGATTTTGAATGTCTAATGAACAAAGTATGGTCTCCTCGACTCTGCTTAAATCCCAATGAAATCATCACCTTAGCAAACCTCCCAAACCAAGCTCGTGGGAATTGTTTGAGCCCATAAAGAGCTTTCTTCAGCTTGCATACCATTCCTTCTTTAGATTCAAATCCGGGAGGAACTTCCATGTAAATTTCCTCTTCTAGATCACCATGGAGGAACACATTCTTAACATCAAATTGCTGCAGATTCCACTCAAAATTAGCAACTAATGATAACAGTATCCTTACCGTGTTCATCTTAGCAACAGGAGCAAATGTCACGAGGTAATCTATGCCATAGGTTTGAGTGAACCCCTTAGCCACCAATCTTGCCTTATATCTTTCCACCGATCCATTAGCCTTGTACTTTACGGTGAAAACTCACTTACATCCAACTAGTTTCTTCCCTCTTGGCAATTCCACTAACTCCCATGTCTTGTTCTTCTCAAGGGCCTCCATTTCGGTTTTCATAGCATCCTTCTATTTTTTGTCTCCTAATGCCTCAGTTAGATTTTTCGGTATGGGAATCGTGTGGAGATATGTTAGGAAGGCTCTATGTTTTTGGGATAGGTTCTGGTAAGACATGAAGGAAAACAGTGGATGTTTTGTGCAGGTTCTTGTTCCTTTCCTAAGTGCAATTGGTAGGTCCTCAGTACTTGTTTCTTTTGACTTCTGCTGGTTCAAATGACTCAACTCTTGGCTCACAATCTGGTGTAATATTTTCATTTGAAAGTTGAGCAACAACACGAATAGGAGATTGAACTTGTGCTGGTCGAGAGACTGATACCTTCCTCCTGGAATAAACTTGCAGTGACTATTTGGCAGTAGGTGTGGCTGACTTAATTGAGGAAGAGGTGGATTTAGGTACAGAAATAGATTTAGGCACGATTATGTCTTGAG
>JANIPM010000006.1:37520596-37533644 GCA_027478405.1 Erythroxylum cassinoides
TCATCATCATCACCATCATCACTCAGTCTGAAATCTTGCAATGAAACGGTCTAGGGACGTCTGATAGTACGTAGCCATATCCCTACAAAATAGAGAGGTTAGTTTTGGTAGACCCACATGCAAATGAGACAATATAAGAATGATGCAAGAGAAAAGTTAAAACGCATGGAAAATTTCTATGTAACTAAAAATAAAACAAAAATATAAATAAATGAAAATACCAGTAATAGCTAATACTAATAAGATCAACAACACTAAATAGAATTAAAAATAACAAAAATATATAAATATATACCAGATTGAAAGAAAACTAATAATAATAATACTAATAATACTAGTAATAATAACAATACCAACTAAGTTGTAATTATTGTTCCAACCGAAGGGGGCTAATACATACACGTTCTATTATGCAATCATAATTTTAAAGCAGTAAAAACAACTATCGCTACTAACTGTCTAACTTAAACTATCAAACTCTCAACCAACGAATATATCTAACTTACAAGTGGGGAAGAAACTACGTTAGATAAGGGGAACTTTGACTAAACAGACCCATTAAAAACAAGGAAGAAGAAGCAAACCTCCTAACCCCCATTGCATAGTAAAAGAATTGAAAAGCACCACCGCAGCCAATGTAGGACCTTGAATGCAGAAAAAAAGTTTCAGACTACATAAGGAATCTAGCGAAAATAAAACCTATGATACCCCGTACCCAGAAACCTCGTAATTCATGACATACAGAAATAAGGAGTTGTATTCAGTAACTCACAAGAAGGATACTAGTTTAAGAGCAAGTAATTGCTAAGCACCCCTAACAATCATAACCTCCCATAACTATAAATAAATTAATGCAAGAACTCGATATGATCGGCAGAAACCATGGCTACAGTTCACACAAAAAACATGCAACAAACCCAGAGAATCGTAACCTCCCCATCCACCAAACATAAAAACCTATATCTAGAAAATTCAAAACTCACCCCAACAAACACAAGAGGGATATAAAGAGGAAGTAAAAGAAGTAACTGGAAATCTTGGGTGATTAAAAGATGGAGAGGACGATATCATACTTACACCAAAGCCGCCTAGAAATACTTAAATGCTCACATACCTGGAAAAGCCAGACATGAATTTGCAGAGGTTGGGAGTAGTGTTGTATGGGAAAACATCTTTGAATGCCGACATCAGAGCCCTTCTCTACCCTTAGCTTCGACCTAACGAAACTGATTCTATCCAGCCTCCCAATTCCCTCGCTTCTCTGCACTACCGCTGTATGCAAGACCTGGCATATTCTGATCACCTCCCTATCCTTCCCCACCTCCCACAATTACAACAATCACCCATGGTTCTGCCTCCACGACTGTCACAACACCTCATCCAGAAACAACTAGTCCTTCGCCTTCGACCCCTCCTCTGACTACTGGCTCCACCTCCCCTCCTTCCTTCTCCCTTCCTATGATGTCATCGGCTCCAATAGCCTCCTCTTCTCCACCGCACCTTCCTTCTCTTTCTCCCCTCTTCTAAAAGCCCTCTCAAACATTATATAACAACAAACATCATCTAACAATATCTATGCAATAATATAATGTCAATGCACTTCTATATCAACCGCACACCAAACATCATTTCAAAACAAAACAGAGACTATTCACATCCTCCAGCAATTCCACTATTGGCAAATCTACAGAGAAACGATTAAAAATGCTACTAAACAAAAACAAGAAATACCAAAACCGTCAGATCCAAAAATTAGACACAGTAGTGAACCAACACTCCAACAAATAACCCACACAATAAAGTGAGAAGCTCTAGAACCCTACTATATGTGTGTCCTCGTAACGCTCTTCAAAGATAACCAGGGCGGAGGATATAGCAAAGAGAGAGAGGAGAGGTAGAGTGAGAAAGCTAAGGGTGTTCAAAATCCAAAACACAATACCCACAAACACCCAAAGAAAAATGGATCAAATCTAGAAACAGCAAGAAATGAGAATCGATTGGGTAAAAATCAAGCTAAAACCATCACAAAATAGCACATTTAAAATATTGGAATCAGATCCAAAAACAAAACAAAAATCCAAAAAAAGTAGAAAAATTTGTAAATAAAAGTATAAATTGCGTATGCAAGTCCTCGTGATAAAATGAAGAAATTTTCAAAACCCATAAAGACCCAGAGCAACTTTATCCATATACTTTAGAGTGAAGAAGAGATTTTTCTTTAGAGATGAAAATTAAAATTTTCGAGATCTTGGGAGTAAACGTGGGTTGTTATTAATAAGAAGCAGAGAGACCTGAGTTGAACAAAATCATTCACTCAATATGAATGGATGTGGTGAAAAATTACACAGACCAATGACATGGGGTTTGGTAAAAATTGAAACTTTAGTAGTTTTCTATTTGAATCTGAAGATGTCTACGCACAACCCAGAAAAAAAAAAGTTCGAGTCTTTAGCCACCATGTTAAGCCACCAGAAAAAATTTGTATATATGCTAAATCTGTATATTTAGCATATATACAATTATCTATACTAAATATACAACAGATTCCTAAGATATACAAATTTGTATATATGCTAAATCTGTATATTTAGCATATATACAATTATCTATACTAAATATACAGCAGATTCCTAAGATATACAACAGATTCCTAAGATACATGGAAATCTGTATCTTATCATAATCCCTAAAAATCAGGGACTTACATGAATCCTATACAATCTTCTAGATACTACTAATCCGATACTCCCCGTCAAGCTGGTGAGTGGATATCTTCCATTCCTAGCTTGCCAATAATATCTTGAAACATTATGTTTGTCAGTCCTTTTGTAAGTACATCTGCCAAAGATAAAAAATGGAGTGCATATTAAGTCACTGCCCAGTTTTTCCTTGATGAAGTGCCTATCAACTTCAATATGCTTAGTTCGATCATGTTGTATTAGGTTATATGTAATGCTGATTGCTGATTTGTTATCACAGTACAACCTCATGGGTCCTTCCTATTTTATTCTCAAGTCATCAAGAATTATCTTCAGCCAAAGTAATTCACATATCCCCAATTCCATAGATCTAAACTCAAATTTTGCACTTGATCTTGCCACTACATTCTGCTTTTTACTTCTCCATGTAACAAGGTTACCACCTAAGAGAGTACAATAACCAGATGTTAATCTTCTATCAACCAAAGACCTTGCATGATCTGCATTAATGTAAGCCTCTAATGTCATACCTGTGATTGTTTGTCGCTTAAACAGAATTCCTCTTCCTGGGTTGCTTTTTAAGTATTGTAGGATTTTGTTTACTGCCTTGAGATGTGATTCTTTGGGATTGTACATAAATTGACTAACCGTGCTTCTTGTAAAGGCTATATCTGGTCTTGTATGTGCCAAATATATCAACTTCCCAACAAGCTTTTAATATGACATTTTATCTACTACTGAATCTTTTGGAGCATTACCTAATCCATGATTGAACTCAATCGGTGTATCCACTAGTTTACAACCTAATTTTCCTGTTTCTTTCAACAAGTCCAATACATACTTTTGTTGAGAGATGAAGATTCCTTGCTTTAAGTGAGCTACATCAATGCCTAGGAAGTACTTTAACTTTCCTAGTTCCTTGATATCATATTCCTTCAAGAGACATTGCTTCAGATTTTTTATTTCTTCTGCATCATTACCCATCATAATAATATCATCCACATAAACTAGTAATGCTGTGACTCCACCGAAACTTGAATGTCTAATGAACAAGGTATGGTCTCCTTGACTCTGCTTATATCCCAATGAGATCATTACCTTAGCAAACCTCCCAAACCAAGCTCGTGGGGATTGTTTGAGCCCATAAAGAGCTTTCTTCAGCTTACATACCATTCCTTCTTTTGATTCAAATCCAGGAGGAACTTCCATGTAGATTTCCTCTTCTAGATCACCATGGAGAAACGCATTCTTCACATCAAATTGCTGCAGATTCCATTCAAAATTAGCAGCTAATGATAACAGTATCCTTACCGTGTTCATCTTAGCAACAGGAGCAAATGTCTCAAGATAATCAATGCCATAGGTTTGAGTAAACCCTTTCGCCACCAATCTTGCCTTGTATCTTTCCACCGATCCATCAGCTTTATATTTTACGGTGAAAACCCACTTACACCCAACTAGTTTCTTCCCTCTTGGCAATTCCACTAACTCCCATGTTTTGTTCTTCTCAAGGGCCTCCATTTCAGCTTTCATAGCATCCTCCCATTTTTTGTCTCCTAATGCCTCAGTTAGATTTCTCGGTGTGGGGATTGTATGGAGATTGGTTAGGAAGGCTCTATGTTTTTGGGATAGATTCTAATAAGACATGAAAGAAGACAATGGGTTTTTTGCGTAGTTTCTGGTTCCTTTCCCAAGTGTAATTGGTAGGTCATCAGTACTTGTTTCTTTCGATTCTTCTATTGGTTCAAATGACTCAACTCTTGGCTCACCATCTACTGTGAAAAAATCAGCTGGAAACTAAGCAGTAGCACGAATGGGAGACTAAATTTGTGCTGGTCGAAAGACTGGCCCCTTCCTCCTAGAATAGACTTGCAGTGGCTGTTTGTCAATAGATATGGTTGGCTGTTTGTCAATTGATGAAGAAGTGGATTTAGGCACGGTGGATTGAGATTGATCAAAACTAGGATCTAGAAGAAACATATCCTTTGCTTTATCTTCACTCAAGGTCTCCCCCTGAAGATAGGTATGCTAAAAAAAAGATTCATGCTCAACAAAAGTGACATTAACTGAGATAGAGAAATTTTTAGAAGGTGGATGAAAACATTTGTAACCTTTTTGTGTGGAGGAATATCCAATAAAAATGCATCTACGAGCTTGTGGATCTAGTTTGCTCCTATTGTGAGAATGGATATGAACAAATGCAACACAACCAAAGCTTCGAGGTATCAGATTGTTTGACATTGAAAAATTTGGGAAAATTTTTGTAAGAATGTCAATTGGACTTTTGAACCCAAGAACTCGTGTTGGAAGTTTGTTAATAAGATGGGCAGCAATTAATACTGCTTCACCCCAGTATTATTTTGGAACATTTTTATGAAACAACAAAACTCTAGTGATCTCCAGGAGATGTCAATTTTTTCTCTCAACTACCTCGTTTTGTTGTGGGGTAGTAACACATGATGACTCGTGAATAATTCATGTTTTCTGAAAAATGACGAAAGGGTTTATTGAAATAGTCCTTGGCATTATCTGATCGAAATCTTTTAATTTTGACATCAAACTGAGTATGGATCATGTTGTAGAAACTATTAAAAATAGTAATAACATCAGATTTGTTTTTCAAAAGATAGAGCCATGTGACTCGGGTACAATCATCAATAAATGAAACAAATCACCTAGCACCCGAAACATTTGGGATGGTAGAAGGTCCCTAAATATCACTATGAATGAGAGACAAGAACAAAGGTTTTATTGTTGCTTATTGGAAAGGAAGCACGTTTGTGCTTTGCAAGTTCACAATCATCACAATGCAAAGTTTCATATGTAAGACCTCTAAACAATGAAGGAAACGTCAACTTCAGAATTATAAAAGACGGGTGACCTAAACGACGATGATGAAGCCAAATTTTATCTTAGTTTGACATGACAGATTCTGAGGAAAAAGATGTAGATAAGGATTTTCCAACTATTGGTTTACTGTGTTGTTTTTCCACAAAATAGAGACCTTCTCACTGACTAGCACATCCAATCATCTTCTTCGTGTATAGCTCCTAAAAGACACAATGTGAAGGAAAAGAGGTTATGCTGCAATTAGAATATGTGGTTAATTTTTTAATGGAAATAAGATTTGCAAATAGTTTAGGAACATGGAGGACATTTCTTAGTGTAAGGTCCTTGTTTATGTAAGTATCCCCTTGACCAGCTACGATGGTAATAGATCCATCAACTATTGTGATCTTTTTATGGCCACGGTTGGGGTTATAAGAGAGAGTATTTAGAGGAACAAGTCATATGGTTTGTTGCTCCAGAATCAATTATCCACATAGGAAGGGAATTTCTTTCTGAGACATTAGGATTAGAAGAAGAAGAAATACTTGAAAACGCTAATGAACAAATACATGTTGGCTTCTCAAGGGACTCCACGAAGGTTTTTAGTTTCTCCATTTCTTCGGTACTGAACTCAAGGATAAGTTTTTTGGAATTTTCTTCATTAGTTGACGAAGTACTCACCATATGTGCTTGACTTCGGTCGTTCCCACTTCGATTGGGCTTACCATGAAGTTTCCATCATTTTTCCCTGGTATGCCAATGCTTCTTGCAGTATGCAGAATAAGAAATCCCGATTAAAAGGATTGGATGAGTCCACTCTAGGAACAGTAGTAGGATTGTTGCCCTCCTTCAATTTCGTGGCCTTGGTAATCAGTGCAGAACCATCCCCTCCTTGAGGTTCAAGCATAACACTTCAATGACCCTCTTCTGCACGTATAATAGCAATTGTCTCATTTAGAGACGATAGGTCTTGTCTTCCCAAAATCTGCACCCTCACAACATCAAATTCTACGTTTAAACCTGCCAAAAAATCATAAATACAATTCTTTTCCACAAAACGCTTCAGAATTGCTACATCTTCACTACAACACATTTGGATACATTGATAATGATCCATCTCTTGCCACAAGCTTTTGAAAGAGACTTGAATATTCAATGAAAGTCCAAGTCTCTTGTTTAGTTGCTGAAACTTTCGTCCTAATCTCATAGATCCGTGCAGCATCATTAACTTTGGAATAAGTCTATCGAATAGCCTCCCAAATCTCCTCAGCAATTCCAAGGAACATACATGTGTCACTCATCTCTGGCAGCATTGAGTTCCATAACCAGGACATCACCATGGAGTCTTGTTCATCCCATGCCGCAAATCTTGGATCATCCTGTGAAGGACCAATGCCCATTAAATGGCTCAATTTCCCTCTCCCCTTTAGGAATGTGCGGACCAGTTGTGACCACTTTAAATAGTTCTTTCCATTCAATCGGCATGCAACTTGAATATTCTACAAATCTCTAGGTATGGCAGCAATAGTGTTCTCGACCATGGAGCTGATGATTTCAGCAAAACTACTAGGTGATTCTGACATGATTGATTAGGTAAGGCTAAGGAAAGGAACAAGAAATTGAGTGATAAGCCTAGGACGTTGAGAGGGACAATGGAGATGATGCTCTCGGTCAGTATGACCAGAGAAACAAATCAGAGTTTTTTAGGAAAGACCCAACAGCTCTGATACCATATGAAAATAATAGCAGAGAAGAATAATTTCATCCTCATAATCAGTAGGTTACAGCCATAGTATATATATACAATTGTCTATACTAAATATACAGCAGATTCCCTAAGATACATGGAAATTTGTATCTTATTATAATCCCTAAAAATCAAGGATTTATATGGTTCCTAAACAATCTTCTAGATACTGCTACATAATCCAACAAGATTAGTTCTTTTAGAGCCAACAGACGGCAGGAGAGGATTAAGTAGGCTTGGCTGCATTTCACTTGACAGGGGAAGCCCAACTCTAATATTACCAGGTGGGACAGGAGATACCACGAATGTGGTGGGAGGACTTCAAGTCACAATGCAACAAAAGATTTGGTCCCCTAAGCACTAACCCGCTAGGAGAATTAGCCAATCTCAAACAAACGAGTACTGTTGAGGAGTACTAGCATCAATTTCAAACCTTACGAGCACGCACCATTGGTCTCCAACTCGAGCAACAGGTGGGTCTCTTTACAACTAGATTAGTTCACGGGATACGGATAGATGTGGAGTTGAAGGGGCTGAACACGCTAGAAACAACCATGAACATAGCAAGGGCTTTTGAAAGGAAGCAGTTGAAGACAAGGTGACACTAATAACGGGGGGTATTGATAGGTCGTCAATTAAGCCTTTCTACTCAAGATAGACGAAAAAAAGGCCCAAACAATTTAGATGAGGGCAGTAAGGCAAGAAATTAGAGGAAAAGCCATCATTCTTAGGATTGCGATTGAAGGGTTGTTGTCATTGTTTGTTATTTATGCTTTATTGTTGTCTATTTTGCTTACTAGGAGTATTCTAGAAGGCTGAGATGGCATGGTTGTTAGCGTAGGATGTTAGGTCATGGTATATTTTGTTGGCAGAGGGAAGTAGGAGAGGTATGAATGATGTACTGAGTAGAATGTGTGTGAGGAGAGTGACACCTCCCAAATGTTGTGTGAGATTACCTTTCTTATCAATTTTCATACCCAAACAATTTAGATAAGAGAAAAAAGGATAGAAATTAGAGGAAAGCCATCATTCCTAGGATTGCTATTGAAAGGTATATGTTCACTATTTATAATTTTTTATTTATTGGTTGCTTGTTTTGTTTGCCAGTAGGATTCTAGAAGGCTAAGGTGGCATGGTTGTTAGGGTCGGATGTTTGGTCAAGGTATATTTTGTTGGTAGAGGGGAGTGGGAAGGTATGAATGATGTATTGAGTAGAATGTGTGTGGGGAGGTAGCTCTTGAATGTTGCATGATATTACCTTTCTTATCAATTTTCATGCCTAAACAATTTTGATGAGAGAAACAAGGCTAAAATTAGAGAAAAACCCATCATTCTTAGGATGAAGGGCTGCTGTCCATGTTTTGTTATTTCTCATTTATTAGTTGTTTGTTTTGTTTGCTTGTAGGATTCTAAAAGGCTGAGGTGGCATGGTTCTTAGGGTAGGATGTCAGGTCAGGGTATATTTTGTTGGCAGAGGGGAGTAGGGGAAGTATGCATAATGTACTAAGTAGAAAAAAATTTCCAGAAATTAAATGATTTAATTATATTAAATATATATACAGTCTAGAGTACAAAAGGTCTAGAGTAATCCAAAAGATCTAGATTACAAAGAGTTATTGATTCCTAGTAACCATCTACAAGTTGAAATCGAAGGGACACTTGTGAGACCACGTAGACTAGTACTAAGTAGAATTTGTGTGAGGAAAGTGGCACCTCTCAAATGTTGCATGAGATTACTTATCAATTTTGACCTCTAATGAAACATCTGCTATACTAGCAACAAACCATTCCTATTTACTTTTTTCTTTTCTTCTATTTCTTTCTCCTAAATCCTACTACTTGTTCTTATTCTACTATTCTATTGAGGAATCTAACAATTTGTTTATTCTACTAAGATCCAAAAAGGTTCATAGATCTATCTTATAAATTGCCAAATCATGTAAAGCAATCCTCATCAATGACTTATGTTGTAGTCTACATATTATCTTTTTCTAGTTGTTTCATATGTCCATTTAACTTTCTAAATTCAAGGAAACCTTTCAATAGAAAACATGATGGTTTTTTCTCAACCCCAAAAGCAACCATCTAAAGCAATACTCCTTAGTGGAATTACTACTTGAGAAAAAATGTCAATTATTGATAATGTGGCAAATAATATTTTCAGTTAATATAATGATCCATATCACCCCTGCTGGAACTTTTGTTCCATGTCTACAGTTAAAACTAATCTTCAGAAATAGGAATTAGTTTTGCCTTCAAATTTGCCGCCTAAAATAGGAAAAGATTTCCTGAAAACAAAATTAAGGGAATACTCAACAAATTAATCAATGCACAAGTATAAAGATATTAGTGAATTTCCCATGCAGTAATCTAGCAGTATAGGGTCTCACCTCCTCTGGAGATGCTGGCTTTAGAAAACCCAATATGGATTGGCTAGTAGGAGGTTGATTCAAAACTGTGTCATCACCTGTATTTTCCCTTATACTTGTATTGGAAGAAGACCACTTTGGACTTAAACTTTGGAAAGATTCAAGTTTATCATATATTGTCATGCATTTTGTCTTTCTCTGTCGTCTTCTTGAAGAATATTTTGAGTTCTTGCGTTCACTGTCAGCAACCCAAAGTCGTACAAGAAGATCCCTACTCAATTGCACTTCATTTGCGCCATGCCCAAATTGACGAAGAAGTGTAGAATTACCACATCTGGACCACAAGGAGATTCTTTCAAAAGAAGAAGTGATCTTTCTCGCTAAGACTACTGGTTTTATATATGCAGGCCACAAACGTTCCTTATGTAAGAATTTTGTTGCCACATACTCTCTTTGAACTTGCAAACAACAGACACTTTGTGCTCTTTCACTGCTAAGTAAACCAGGTTGATGCTTAATTCCAGTTCCATTCAATAATCCAAATTCCAATCTCCTAGATCTATTTGCCGTGACAAAGATATGCCAACGCCTTGTTAGACTCATCTAAACATATGATACCTGCAAGGAGTGAAAACCAAATGCTAGTAAAACAGCGGGGATGATCTCTTTGGATTTAATGAAAACAGTCGAGATAACATGAGAAAGCAAAATGGAATAGACAAAACGATGGAAACTGAAGAAGTTAGCAAGAAAAAATGAAGGAAAATTTGGAAGAAAGAAACAAAAGTACCTTGAATCGAGTAATTCCAAGTTCCCAAGTCAAAACAAAATCATATGTACATACAATAGATTTCAATCAATCAGATACGGAAAGATCCAAAGTCAATAATTGCTGTAGTGACTAAGGAAACCGCCATTGGTGAAGACAAGCAGGTGCATCAGTATAATTTTACGACAATTTTACCCTTGCTTTCAAACTCTAATAAAATATAGATCCTCGTATCGCTTATTTTTTTAAAAAAGTGAAATGAATATATTAGATCAAATTGCTACCCCGTAACAATACTTTTTGTTATCATTGGCATCTGAAATCAAACTGTTACCTCATAATAATACTTTTTGTTACCATTGTCAACTCTTATTAGATCAAATTATTACTTCCTCACAATACTTTTTGTTACCATTGTCAACTCTTATTAGATCAAATTGTTACCTCGTAAATATGGATTGGCTAGTAGGAGGTTGATTCAAAACTGTGTCATCACCTGTATTTTCCCTTATACTTGTATTGGAAGAAGACCACCTTGGACTTAAACTTTGGAAAGATTCAAGCTTATCATATATTGTCATGCATTTTGTCTTTCTTTGTCGTCTTCTTGAAGAATATTTTGAGTTCTTTCTATCACTGTCAGCAACCCAAAGTCGTACAAGAAGATCCCTACTCAATTGCACTTCATTTCCACCATGCCCAAATTGGCGAAGAAGTGTAGCATTACCACATCTGGACCACAAGGAGATTCTTTCAAGAGAAGAAGTGATCTTTCTCGCTAAGACTACTGGTTTTATATCTACAGGCCACAAACGTTCCTTATGTAAGAATTTTGTTGCCACATACTCTCTTTGAACTTGCAAAGAACAGACACTTTGTTATATCTGCAGGCCACAAACGTTCCTTATGTAAGAATTTGTTGCCACATACTCTCTTTGAACTTGCAAACAACAGACACTTTGTGCTCTTTGACTGCTAAGTAAACCAGGTTGATGTTTAATTCCAGTTCCATTCAATAATCAAAATTCCAATCTCCTAGATCTATATGCCGTGACAAAGATATGCCAACGCCTTGTTAGACTCATCTAAACATATGCTACCTGCAACGAGTGAAAACCAAATGCTGGTAAAACAGTGAGGGATGGTCTCTTTGGATTTAATGAAAACAATCAAGATAACATGAGAAAGCAAAATGGAATAGACAAAACGATGGAGACTGAAGAAGTAGAAAGAGAAAATGAAGGAAAATTTGGAAGAAAGAAACAAAAGTACCTTGAACCAAGTTAAAGCATTCCAGGTTCCTAAGAGATATTAATGAAATGCAATTGAGTAAGGATCTTCTTGTACGACTTTGGGTTGCTGACAATGAACGAAAGAACTCAAAATATTCTTCAAGAAGACGACAAAGAAAGACAAAATGATAAGAGAATCAAAATGATAAGAGATAAAATGAGGTCACGCCAACACCAAGATCGTCTCACTCCCAAATCTAACCGGCTATCATGAATTCCAAATCGGAAATCGAAGCAAAATCTAGACTTTGTTTCACTGAAAATATCTAGAGAATGGGTCGAACATGAAATGAATAAATCCAGAATACTCTATCAAAGAACCGAAACAAACCCAAATAGAAATAATGACAATAAAGAATCGGACCCTTGGAAGCTTTCAACACGCGTAGACAACTTCAGAAGCAAAACAGGTAAACAACATCTACTTCAAAACGTCAATTATATAATGGCATTTTACCACCAAAAAGGCTTTGATAAATGAAGTTGCTATTGAAATCCCACACAGAAACCAGCAAAAAGATCAAAACTTTTATGTTGATAATGACAATAATACGGGAAGAAAGCTGAAAACCATAGATGTAAAAGATAAAATATACATTTTAAAAAATAAAACACAAGAAAACATTCTTGTTTGAGATTATTTTCTTCACAACTTAAATATAAACAAATCCACAAGACTAGATGAAGATCGAAGAAAAAGCATCGGATATACAACTATAACCATCTCGTCGATAACCGATAGAGCTAAAATAATTGAACTTTTATGTAAAAAGAAACAAGTACAAGGAACTCACCCAACGAAGAACAAATAGGAAAACCCAACCGATCTAACAATCTGTATCAGAAAGGT
This sequence comes from Erythroxylum cassinoides, assembly GCA_027478405.1. Taxonomy (NCBI): domain Eukaryota; kingdom Viridiplantae; phylum Streptophyta; class Magnoliopsida; order Malpighiales; family Erythroxylaceae; genus Erythroxylum; species Erythroxylum cassinoides. The sequence continues at coordinate 37,533,152 of JANIPM010000006.1, forward strand.
TAGACTCCAAGCTTCTTGTCAGCAAAATCTGCCCAGAAACGAGCTCGAGCTCTCCGAAAGGATCGGAGGGCAGCAAAGGCGATTTGTGGTTCCACACTTCATCGATATAAGGATAAATAGCAGGTTAATACTGCGCATTTGCGCAGTCATAATATCCTGTTAATTTAATTCATTATATTATTATATAATTTTAATACATAAATAAATATAAAAATTTTAAAATTTTGTTATCAAATTATAAGTAAAATTTCAGAATTTATTATTAAATTATAAATATTTTAAATTTCAAATTCGTTATATTATTATATATTTAATGTATAAATAAATATGAAAAATTTTAAAATTAGTAATTAAATTATAAATATTATAAATTTGTAATGGATATTTTATTAGGAAGGTTTAAATATGTTATATTCAAAATATATAAGTTAGAATATAATAAATGAATAAGTAAAATTAGTAAGTAAAAATTTGGGATGGAAAATTTAAGAAT
>JANIPM010000006.1:37688751-37701427 GCA_027478405.1 Erythroxylum cassinoides
CATAATATATTATTAACAAATCATAATGTTAATACATGAATCACAAATGTTCATTGGCCTAGGGCACACTACTAACACCAACTACTCAAAGGACTACAGATTTTACTGTAAAGAAGGATGAGCCAAAATAGTGGAATCGCAGACGACTAAGTTTTTGGAGTATGATGTCCATGATGAGGGAGGATCTTCACATCCTTCAAGAGATAGCAGGATGGATACTGCAATTATTTCGTATCTACTTCTCATACAATCAGGTTTGCTGGATATAGGTCCAAGTACCATGCCTATGTAGGCATAAGAACCTATACCTATTCAAGAAGAGTTTTCTAAGGTACAAGAACCTATGTAGTTGCATAGATCCACCAGAGAGAGGTGACCTACTATCTCACCATATTATATAGTCTATTTGGGTGAGTAAGACTATGACATAGGATATGCTGTGGATCCAGTTACTTTTACAGAAGTCGTTTGTGGACCCCATGTGTCTATGTGGTAAGAAGCAATGAAGGATAAAATGCAGTTAATAAGGTATAATAAGATATAGGAGCTTGTTGATTTACCTCAACATTGCAGGTTTGTTTGTTGCAAGTGGCTATTTACGACCAAAAAGGATATATAGGGTCAAGTTGAGCGGTTTAAGGCGCATTTAGTTGCCAAGGAATTCACTCAGAGAGGAGGAGTTGACTTCAATATTACCTTCTCTCCTATATCCTTGAAGAATGCATTTAGAGTGATGATAGTAATAGTAGCTCATTATAATATAGAGCTACATCAGATGGACATTAAGACCGCTTCCCTTAATGGTGATCTTTAAGAGGAGGTCTATATGGAGCAACCTGAAGGATTTCATGATCAAAATGCAACTGACAAAGTTTGTAAGTTGACTAAATCAATATACTATCTTAAACAAGCTTCTAGACAATGGTACCTAAAGTTTGATGAGGTTTTGACCTCATTTGGCTTTGTGGAAAACAAAGTTGAAAGATGCTTCTGTTATAAGGTCGGGAGGAGCAAAGTTATCTTTCTATTACTGTACGTGGATGATATCTTACTCGCGTCAAATGACTTGACCATGTTGCATGAGGTAAAGCAACTTTTGGCCAAACACTTTGACATGAAGGATTTAAGTGATGCATCTTTTGTCCTCGATATGTAGATTCACTGGGATAGATCTTAACACTCATTAATCCTCTCAAAAAGAGCATACATTGAGCGAGTGTAATAAAGATTTAATATGGCTAACTGTAAACTTTTTGTATCACTTATCTCTGATGGTGAGAGATTATCTTTGGTATAGTATCCAAAGACTGAAGTTGAGAGAGAGGCTATAAGGAATGTCTTATATTTTAGTGTAGTTGATAGCCTGATGTATGCCTAGGTGTACACTAGACCCAACATTGCATTTGTTGCTAGATTGTTGGATCGATATCTGGCTAACCCAGTTGTGGATCATTGGAATGCAGTTAAGCAAGTGTTGAGATACCTAAAGGGTACCAAGGATTATACATTGACATACAAGAAAGTCAACACCTTAAACCTCATAGGATATACAAACTCCAAATTTGCTATGTGTCCTGATGATCGTAAATCCACTTTAGGGCACTTTTTATATTGGCAGTTAGTGCAGTATCGTGGAAGAGTGTCAAACAGACACTGGTAACTTCCTCGACAATGCTTTTAGAGATTGTTGCATGTTATGGAGTTGCTATATAGGCGGTTTGGCTCAGAAACTTGATTTCTGAGTTGTCTGTGGTAGATTTGATAGCTAGACCCATTTAGTTTTATTGTGATAATCTTACTGCAGTGTTGTTCAATAACAACAACAAGAATATTACAGGTTATAAGCATTTGGAGGTCAAATGTCAAATACTTGACCATAAAGGAGTTAATTCATAAGAGTGACGCTAAAGTAGAGCACATCAGGATTGAGGAGAAGTTAGCTGATTCATTGACTAAAGGACTTTGTCCACTAGTGTTTGTTAGACATGTATCTTGTATAGGCGTGTTAAAGTCCTTAGAAAACAATAGTTAGGGATCAATGTATTTGTTCCTTAAAAAGTTTGTACATTTTGGTGTATTATGACATTACGATTATTTATTAATATAGATAATTGATTAAGCCCAAGTTTATTACATAATTTGGCGACATTTTCATGACTTTTGCTACATTTTTTGACTCCTATCTCTAGCTTTTGTGCTTAAATTGATTCTTGAGTGTGTGTTTTTATTTTAGGTAGTTTGAAGGTAAAAGTTGTTGCAAATCAGTATTTATTACACTAATTAATTTTCTGAGAATAATTAATACTGCAAGCTACCATTTTTTTTTATTGAAGGAGACTCAAGGAAAAGGAAGTCAAGAAGAAGATGTGGAAGGAAAGAAGGCTGAAGTGAAGTCAACGAGAGAATGAGACGCAATAGGAAGTTCACCGCAATGAAGTGGATTTGTCACCGCGGCGAAACACACAGAACCCAAGCTGAACTTTCAGGAAAAGTTCAATGCGGCGAGATTAATTCTTTCGTTGCGACGAAGGAACTAGCAACAGAGCAAAACCTTTCAGGAAAAGTTTGCCACGGCAAAAAACAATTGTCGTCGCGACGAAACTTCGAAAACTCAGACCAATTTTGGAAAAATCACCCACTGTGCAACCCGACCCAGCATCCTTCGTTTAAAAACTTACCATATTAGTTTATAGTCGATAATTTTTAATAAGCTTCGAGAGGTCACACACACTCACGACTCTTCCTCTCCACTTGACCATCATCAATCACTTCCATTTTTCTATCGCCACATTCATTATCTGCTGCTGCTGCCATGGATGCTCTTGGTGGGTTTCCGGCTGTGAGTTCTCCCTAAGCAATGCTTGACTAAACACCATTTCCTCTTGAAGATGTAGCAATGGCTTGAATTCAATGGGCTTTAAAGGGGAGTAGTTTGTTCATATTTAACTACATTGTTATGAACTCCTTAGTTAGGATTTATGGTTTGTAGTTGGATTTTCTTGATTATAGTTTAATCAAGTGTTGAACAATATATTGTGTTATTGGGTTTGTTGATGTAGAACTTGGAGCTTGAATATATGATGTCTCATATATGTCTTTTTTGTGATTTTGTTAATTCTCTTTTATCTACCTAGTTGTGCTTGATATTGAGATGATGCTAGATCCCAAATTGACCACTTGCATTAACTTACCCATTGCACACACTAAGATGCATTCAACAAGGTTTTAAGAAATGGAGTTCATTGATTAAGACCTTTAACTTAAAGAGTTCTTTAAGGTTTATCATTTGAAAACTTAGTGATTTTTACTCCCACTAAGATTTATTTTGAATTATGATAGCCAAAGCTCATTTTTCAAGAGGATTTTATCACATTTGATCATTATTTAACTTTTGAATTTCTTATTCCCAAAAATCCAAAAACACTTTTTTCACACTTTTCTTACAATTAGTTCAATTTTGTTAGTTTTCTTTAAGAACCAAAACCCCCTCCTAACCAGTTTAGTTTGCATTTCATGACATTTAGGCTAGCTTAGGTCCATTGCATTAGGTTCCAATTAAGTGAGACGATCCGAGATTGCACTCTATATTGCAATCCTTAGAATTCAATTTTTGATTCAACCTCTAAGGGTAAAATCGAAAGACAATGCGGATCAAGGAGGTAACCCAAGGGAAGTAAATTTCTTTTCCATTACATTTTTGCATCACTATAATGATGATTAGAGTGTGAATTGACTAGAGAATTTCATAACAACTTTAGCATGTACTTTTGCTTTTGTGACTGGTTAATGTGCATTATCTTTAGAAGAATAGTGACTAGTGATAGACAAAGCTAGTGAGATTTTGAGCCTTATTACACTGAAACATCTATATTAGTCTCATTGACTTTTGATAATGTGTGACTTTCAAGACATGTACATCCAGATTTTGCGTTGAATTTCTATTCGAGACCATATTTTTATAACATGCAGTAACATGAATATAACATATTTTAAACTTAACCGAATGTCCTACCCAAGCCATAAAGCTATTTGAACATTTGTGATTGTTGAGTTTGTGGATATACAAAATTCTAAATGTGAGAGTTTACATATGTGAGGGTTGGTTATAATGTTAGGATGTTGTTTTATATCTTATCATTGAAATTCCCACGTTAATATAGTTTCTTTTAATGTAAAAAAAGAAAGAAAGGGAAAGAAAGAAAAGAGAAAAGAGAAAAGGATAAGAAAAGAAAAGAAAAGAAAATGAAAAAGAAAGAAAAATAGAAAAAGAAAGAAAAATAGAAAAAGAAAAAAATGAATTTTTTTTGTTTAAATAAAATTATCAAGGAGGAAGTGCATATGAGTTGGCAAAGTTATTCATGATTAATGCATCTTCCTAGACTTATAATGAATGTGTTATTTGAGTATGTTGAACATAAGGTAGATGATGGCTTGGAAGGTTCACTTTTGTAGTTTCAATGTAATATTGGCATAAATTTTATGAGTGATTCCTTCAAATTGGTATATGCTTCATGTGGTTGGTGTGTGAGAGTTGAATGGGGTTATGAAATATAAACGTTGCATTCGTCATAGCTGACAATACCCAATTTTTGATTGAGTGTCACTTTTGTTTCACTAGCTTTGATGACTTTCATACTAGACCCAAACACATCTCACTTTACCTTTACACACATTATAACCTTGAAAAGTACTTTGATTCATGATTTTGCACGTGAACATTAGTAGTGGAGAAATGAAATGATATGTAAAGTTGTGGAATAACATGATCATGAATGGTGTTGACTATACCTATAGATATATTTTACTTAAACACATTTTTTGAGTCTACCATTAGATTACTCGGTTTTTGAAGATGATGCTTGTTGATTGATCATGATTAGACAATTTTTGAAAGTCATTCAACATTGGTTATGATTATATAGTCTTGGAACATATGAGAATTTAGTAAATGTTTTGGGTCTTTGAGCTTAATTTGGATGTTTTGTTCGAGGACGGACAAAAGCTAAATGTAGGGGAAATTAATATATGTTTAATTGTTGATATATTTAATCATTTACACTTAGCGATTAATGATACAAAAATGCTTAAGATACTCACTTTAATTCAAATATGATTTTGGACACAATTTGGAAGCAAAGAAATTAAAGTGTGTCGAAAGTTCTATACTTTGGCCATTTTCTGAAGATTAATTTTTACTTATATTTATGGAGTAAGAAGAAGAAAATTAGAAGAAGAAAAAAGTGCAAAGAACAGTGAATGAAGATGGAAATAGTTGAAAAAAGAGACAAAAATTGCAGTGCAAGATAAAGAAAACGTAGTGCAGGAGGACAAGGTAGGAGATGAAATGTAGCGCAGTAGCTAGAGGTTAGAGCAAAACGTAGTCTACGTTTCATGTAGACATCCTGCATAATGCTGACAACGTCTACATTTCACGCACACAACATCGACATAACACAAACAGTGTCTATGTCTATAGAAAAGGCATGTGAGTTTTTAAGTGAGGCATGAATAGTAGCATGACCCAACAAGTTAATTTGTCACATCATAGCACAGTGAGGCGAATAGGAGGGGCGATAGAAACGGAGTGAATGCAGTGGCGTGAAATAGAAGAGAGGAAGGCACAATGAAGAGAGCAACCAAGGGGTTTCAGCTAGGAATGTATGATGGGGGCTGAAGCATTTTTTCGAGAGAGATCCATGGAGGGCTAGACATCATGAAGTCAGTTAGGAGGCAACATCAATGCCGACAACCCGAGTTAAATATTTTTTATTGTTTTGTTATTTCTATCTCTCATTAGAAATTGATTTTGTTATCATATGTTAATTGATTTGGGTATTGTCTATAGATAATCAGATTTTTGTTACTGTTTGATTATTTGTATATGAACCCTTTGGGTATTGTGAAAATATTATTTTAATGCATTCATTGAATCATTTAATTGCAAACCCATTGCTAGAATTTCGATATAATCCATAATTGTTATATTGAAATTCATATGTAGCGACTAATGATTCGTAATCATCAGGGATAACATGACCTATGTTAAATGACGCATCATATATGGTTGTTGCCTTGATTAATTGGTTTTCCTAATTTGTAATGTTACTGTCTAATTAAATCTACAGATCGTAGCCTAGGTTATTTGGTGGTTAAGTTTAATTAACGTTCGTATCTTGATTAAACAAAACCTAAGGGAAAACTTGGGTTAATTATTAACCCATGATTAATAGTTGTTAGGAGATGTTTAAGACTAACAAATCAATAAAATATGCTTAATTAGGGTGTGGGCCGAGATTGAACCAAAGAACTAAGTCCCTACCGAATTTTCTATTTTTTGCATGTTTTCTTTAATTTTTTATTCCTCTAGTTTCATTTTATTTTTTTAAAAATCCAAAACCCCCTTTTTCCTAAACACTGATTAATTTCAATTCATTAACTTTGCATATGCACTCTATGGGATTTGACGTAGACTCACCACTGCTATAGTAGCAATGTAGTTATTTTATTTTAGCTAGCATTACAACGCGTTGTCAAAATTTTGGCGCCATTATCAAAGAGTGTGGTGTTTGAGTTTTTTATGATTTAATTGGTGTTTTGTATATATTTATTCATAATTGATTTCTTTGGTTATTTTATGATCTTTTTATTTTTTGTTTCGTGTTTAAAAAAATATTTTGATATGGACGAAAGTAATTTCTTTTATAACTCATATTCTCAATCTTATAAATGTTTGGACTGATCAACTTAACTTTTGTTATGGATGGGATAATCATTAGAATTACCTGTATGATAGTTTGCAAGATGCACAGCAATTCCCATGTGAGCCAGAAGCTTCTTGTCAATACTTAGGTACATCTCTAAAAGAATTTATGAATCTTATGATTGCTAACAATCTCCAATTTCAACAGAGCCTACAACAGGAAATGCAACAATCCCAACAAAATATGCAACAACTGTTTCAGCAAGGTGAACAACAAATCCAACAAGATGCTCTACAATTCCAACAAGATGTATTGCCTCGATGGAGGGATATCAATCATCTAGAACTGCAAAGCAAAAAGGAGTAGTCATATTAATCCGAGTTGTAATTGATGGACTTTTGTACAGAAAATTTAGAAAGTGATAAGGAAATTGAGAATTTTGAGGTCAATCCTCAACGAATTGATTTTATCGAAGAAGTTGAGAAGGAGCTCAAAGTCGAAAAGGTCACATCTTTTAGCTTTGAGGTAAGAACTGAGTCCATGATTATTTTTGAGACTAACTATTTACCTTTACATAATAGATTAGAGGAATTAAATGATGACGAAAAAGGTGAAGAGATGTTTGAAATATTTTCGAAGTGTATAGACCTAGTCGGGATTGAGAATCCGATGATAGGGAAGACGCTGAATAAGGATGATGATCAACTAAGGCCTTATCCAAAACTACCTCGCATGGAAGTGGCGTTAATTGTAATATCTGAAGATCACAATTTCGTCACGTGAGGAGAAGAATGAGTCGAATCGGTGTCCCTAAACAACGACACTTCTTGGGAGGCAACCCAAGGGAAGTAAAATTTTTTTCCATTACATTTTCGCATTACTATAATGATGATTAAAGTGCGAATTGACTAGAGAATTTCATAACAACTTTAGCATGTACTTTTGCTCTTATGTCTGGTTGTGTGCATTATCTTTGGAAGAATAGTGACTAGTAGTAGACAAAGCTAGTGAGATTTTGAGCCTTATTATACTGAAACATCCATATTAGTCTCATTATCTTTTGATAATGTGTGACTTTCAAGACATGTACATCCTGATTTTGCGTTGAATTTCTATTCGAGACCATATTTTTATCACATGCGTTAACATGGATATGATTAGGCATTCTTTGTTTTTCATAAACTACATTAGCTAAATAACCTATTCTATTGACATGTATTTTTCCTTAATAAACCCCATTGAGCTTTATGCCTTTCTTTTTGCATAAACCATTTTACATATTTTAAACTTAACCAAATGTCCTACCCAAGCCATAAGGTTATTGGAACATTTGTGATTATTGAGTTTATGGATATACAAAATTCAAAGTGTGAGGGTATATATATGTGAGGGTTGGTTATAATGTTAGGATGTTGTTTTATATCTTATCATTGAAATTCCCACGTTAATATAGTTTCTTTTAATGTAAAAAAAGAAAGAAAGGGAAAGAAAGAAAAGAGAAAAGAGAAAAGGACAAGAAAAGAAAAGAAAAGAAAATGAAAAAGAAAGACAAAAAGAAAAAGAAAAAAATTGAAATTTTTTTTGTTTAAATAAAGTTATCAAGGAGGAAGTGCATATGAGTTTGCAAAGTTATTCATGATTAATGCATCTTCCTAGACTTCTAATGAATGTGTTATTCAAGTATGTTGAACATAAGGTAGATGTTGGCTTAGAAGGTTCACTCTTATGGTTTCAATGTATTGTTGGCATAAATTTTATGAGTGATTCCTTCGAATTGGTATATGCTTCATGTGGTTGGTGTGTGAGAGTTGAATGGGGTTGTGAAATATAAATGTTGCATTCTTCATAGCTGACAAATTACCAATTTTTGATTGAGTGTTACTTTTGTTTTACTAGTTTTGATGAATTTCATACTACTTGACCTAAACACATCTCACCTTACCTTTATCCACATTATAACCTTGAAAAGTATTTTGATTCATGATTTTGCACGTGAACATTAGTAGTGGAGAAATGAAATGATATGTAAAGTTGTGGAATGACATGATCATGAATGGTGTTGACTGTACCTATAAATATATTTTACTTAAACACATTTTTCGAGTCTACCTCTAGATTGCTCGGTCTTTGAAGATGATGCTTGTTGATTGATCTTAGTAGAAAATGTTTGAAAGTCATTCAACATTGGTTATGATTATATAGTCTTGGAATATATGAGAATTGAGTAAATGTTTCGGGTCTTTGAGCTTAATTTGGATGTTTTGCCCAAGGATTGACAAAAGCTAAATGTGGGGGGAAATTAATATATGTTTAATTGTTGATATATTTAGTTATTTCTTAGTGCTTAATGATACAAAAATGCTTAAGATACTCACTTTAATTCATATATGATTTTAGGTACAATTTGGAAGCAAAGAGATTAAAGTGAGTCAAAAGCTCTATATTTAGGCCATTTTTCAAAGATTAATTTTTACTTGCCTGTATGGAGTAAGAAGAAGAAAATTAAAAGAAGAAAATAATGCAAAGATCAATGAATGAAGATGGATAGATGGAAAAAGAGACAGAAATGAAAGTGTAAGATGAAGAAAACGTAGTGTAGGAGGACAAGGTAGGAGATGAAAGGTACAGCAGCTGAAGGTTAGAACAAAGTGCAGACTCCTTGTGTAACACAGACAGTGTCTGCATAATGCAAACAGTTAAACGCAACGTTCAATAGAAGCGGTCCATGAGTTTTTTAGTGAGGCATGAACAGTAGTATGACCCAACAAGTTAATTTGTCACATCATAGTATAGTGAGGAGAACAAGAGAGGTGATAGAAATGGAGTGAATGCAGTGGCATGAAACAGAAGAGAAGGAGGCATAGTGAAGAGAGCAGCTAGGGGGTTTCGGCTAGGGATATATGATAGAGGTTGAAGCATTTTTTTGGGAGAGATCCATGGAGGTCTAGTCGTCCCAATATCGATTCAGAGGCAACATCGACGCCGACAATCTGGGTTAAGTATCTTTTTATTTTTTATTATTTCTTTTTCTCATTAGAAATTGATTGTGTTATCCTATGTTAATTGATTTAGGTATTGTGTATGGATAATCAAATTTTTGTTATTATTCGATTATTTGTGTATGAACCCATTGCATTCATTGAATCATTTAATTGCAAACTAATTGCTAGAATTTTGATATAATCCGTAATTGTTATATTGAAACTCATATGTAGCGACTAATGATTCATCATTAGGGATAACATGACCTAGGTTAAATGATGCATCTTATGTGATTGTTGCCTTGATTAATTGATTTTCCTAATTCATAATGCTACTTCCTAATTAAATCTAGAGATTGTATCTTAGGTTATTCGATGTTTAGGTTTAATTAATGATCGTATCTTGATTAAATAAAACCTAAGGAAAAACTTGGGTTAATTAGTTAACCCACAATTAATAGTTTCTATGAGAGGTTTGAGAATGACAAATCAATGAAATATGTTTAATTAGGGTGTAAGCCAAGATTGAACTAAAGAATTGGGTCCCTATTGAATTCCCCATTTTTCGCATGTTCTCTTGAATTTGCTTTTTATTATTGTAGTTTCATTTTATTTTCTTTTTAAAAAAAACCAAAACCCCCTTTTTCATAAACATCGATTAATTTCAATTCATAAACTTTGCACACACTCTCTATGGGATCAACCTATACTCACTACTGCTAGAGTAGTAGTCTAGTTATTTTATTTTGACTAGCATTACGATGCGTTGCCAAAATTTTATCAATCTCTCTAGCTCTTCCTCATAAATCTTGAGTAGATCTTCATAAACCTTACCTAAAATATTAAGCTAAGAATAACATAAACAATTTATAGAGAGAGAGAATCAACAATACAATAAAGAGATGCCCGAATGCGTTTTTCTTCGATTTCCCTTATGAACTGGAAGAAGAAGATTAGCCCTCCATAGATCCCAAAGAAGTAAGGTTTATGCCTCCTTTCATGTTTCAAAAATGATTCATCTTATATTTGGCCACTTAAATGTCCATTTATAGTAAAAATTAGGTTTATGGGAAGAAGCACGATTGGATGCATGGTCATGCATCAAACTATGAGTCGTAAAAACACCCATTTTGTGATTATAGGTGGTCGTGTAATTGGATACATAGTCATGCATCTTGTAGGTCATGCTGAATTCTTCATTTTCTTATCCATATTCACCTAAATCCATCTACTTCTTACTTCATAAAGACGAATGAGTTTGAACATCAAGAGGATGACTCAATGAATGTGCTTTTAACTCATTTTCGCTCTTGTGCTTCCAACTTGTACTTGAAATCAAATATGAACCAAAATGAGTATATTAAGCATTTCATAGCATTCATCACTAAGTGTGATGAAGTAAATGCATAATTAATTTAGCACACAACATAAACTATTTTCTCTACCAGATGAAATAAAAGGATTCTTAACTTAGGCAATGATTGTGGACCAAACCATGTTTTGTATGTGGTAAAACATACTTAAAGCACAAAACCCTAATGTTTAGAAGACTTTTATAAGCTTTACACACTTTGCACTTCTTTTTTCTCTTTAAAGGTTAAGCTTAGCCAATAGGAAGTTCATAATCCCTAAATAACCCAAATTCAAGTATATTTTCATTAGAGAATTAGGATCTAAATGCTATCTTAATAAAGCAAGTTATTATTGAAGTTATTATTTTCATTTAGATCTTATTCTATTATATTTTCCTTATTTAGTCTATTGGTTGCATTATTTTTACTTTGTGGCTAGTTGCTCTTCTGTATTTAGAAAGGTAAAATTAATTTTTATGGATTGATTCATTTTAATTAATGAAATTGGATATAATTTTGTGAAGTAACTTTGATTGATCTTAATGTTGGATCAGGAAAAGAAAGTATTTCATATTTGGAGGAATTATAGATTTCAAAACTTTTTAGAAATCTTATTTGTAGTGGAAGCACTATATCCAAATCGTCATGCCAATCTATACATGATATGGTGTAAGAATAATATTAAACATAAACACGATAGTGATATTACCGACACCCTTGCTTCAACTTTAATTCCTCACTATGCTATCCTCTCCTTCTTGTTTCCAAAACCTTTGCTTTTGAATTCCATCCTTTGTCAATCTATCCTCTCCTTGTTGTTGTATCATCAACCAATTTGATTTACCTCTTGTTCTTCCAGGACAAGTTGGTTAAAAAAAATCCTTTGGTGGGAAAGGAGAAGAATTGTTTGGAGGAGATTTTCTTAGAACAAATGAACCAAAAATGAGACTCTTCTCTTGCAAATTTCGGCTCACTCATGCATAAAAGGAGAGAGAGAGTCAAACCATGCAATAACAATTTCTTACACACTCAATTTCGGTTATGCATGGAATGAAAGAAGAGAATAGCATCCAATGCATCACTTCTTACTTTAATCAATCATAAAGTAGCCAATAAATGAGACTCATCTCATTTATCTTTTTTTAAGATGGCTATATGAAAAGACTACTCCCCTAAATATGACTTACCAATTTCGGTTTTGGAAGATGAAAGAAGTAAGATGGTCCATCCAAAGCACATCTTTCTTCTTTAATCCAATGAATGCCAATAGGTTATATGCCAACATTAAAAGATAACCATTAAACCATTTAATGGTAAGTTCATATCTCCATTTAATGATGATAAACCATAATAAAACCATCTTTATTTAGCAATTTAATGTCAAATGTGCAGCTGCACAATCAGTCTATTAAAACCAAAATTGCTACTCCTTTCTTTACAAATTTTGTTTTAATATAATTAATCTAATCAATTACATGAAACCAAAGTCTAGCCCATTTCTAAATAAGCATTTGGGCTTCTAATTAACCATTAATTAATCCAACCAACATTCAATTATGGGCTCCTAAAACCTCCATTTATATTTCTTACTTAGCTTGATAACCTTCCTTGAAGCCAAGTGGAGAATCTTATTGGACTTTGA
>JANIPM010000006.1:38019991-38034582 GCA_027478405.1 Erythroxylum cassinoides
GTTTCGCTTCGATTTGATCCAATGTTTGGTTCGTGTCCGATTTCGCTTCCGCCTTGTGTTCCTTTCTTTCGATTTCACTTTCGTTCATTCCGTTTTTCGGTTGGGGTCCGGTCTCGGGATCGGGTCCCAAGATTCGTCATCCTTTTGCTAAGCAAATATGAATTGGGAAAAGGAAGATCTTTTAGGTTTACCTCCTTGTCGTTTGCTTCATGGGCTCCTTGCTAGCTTAATTTCGGGTTTGGTTTAGAATTTGCTTCCTTGCTCTTTAATTGTTTTGAATCCTTTTCAGTCAAAAGTGCTCTCTCCTTGGAGCTTTCGGACTTCTTGACTCTTTCATTTGTTGAAGGTAGTTCTCTACTCTCAACCTCCTCTTCATCTTCTCCCTCATCTTGATTGCTAAACCTTACTTGTTTCCCATTTTGGAGGGTTATGGCATTTAAACTCTTGGGGTTCATAATAGTATTGGAGGGGATAGTTCCACTACTTCTTACTTGGTTCTCACTTATGTCATTAGATAATTGAGTGACATAGGAGTTGATATTCTCAACCTTCGTCTCCCATTGCTCCATTCTCTTTTCTAGAGCATTGAACCGAGCAACATTTTTATAAGAATCCTGCTGGATCCCGTTTCCAGAACCCAACCCATAACTAAACCATAACACAATTCACTCTTGCTCTGATACCATAACTGTTGGGACCTGATCTCAGAACTGGATCCCAACCGGAAAAACAAAAAACGAAAACAAAAACACGAAAGAATCCAAAGCAGAAATCACAAGGCGAAACGAAATGAAATGCACATAACAAATCGAAACGAATCAAATCGGAAATTCGAATCGGAAACAAAAGCGACGGAACGAATCAAAGGAACGGATCGAAACGGAAACATAAGACGAACGAAACAAAAGTGTTTCCGAATACGAATCGAATAACAAATCGAATACGAATGTAATCAGAAATTAAATCGAAACATATAGGTTAACAGAAACGAAAACAGAATCCGACATCTAAATGCAAATATCTAAGAAACGAAAGGGTCGCGTTGGAAACCTTAGACTAACCTATCCGAAAATCGGTGTAAATTTTTTTCTTTCTTTCTTTCTTTCTTTTTCATTCAACCTCATACAAAGTGATACACTTTTTCATAACAATGTATGCAATAATTTCTTTAAATCATAAATCAAACTTATTCAAATTTGCAAAGCACATTTTTCAAAATTTTCAAATAATTCGTAAACATGAATTTCATAATTCTTGTATTGTCTTAAAAACATTCCTAAAACAAGGAATTTGATCCTTCGAAATCAAAATTTTCAAACAATTGTAAAACATTAATTTATCAAAGCTTTACTTCTTAATGTTTCAATAACACATGCTTATCTTAAAATTCAATAAATAAACATACTACCCGCCTCGAATCGATGCTAAAAGCTGGTCCAAATCGTCAATTTGTCCATTGCTTCTTTTCTTCTTCCAATTTAAAATTACCTAAACCAATTCACCCAAATTCAATATCATAAATAACATAATTACTCAAATTGAGCTTAGGAAACACTAATTCCTCATATATTCCAACTATCTAAATCACAAATTTCCAAAATCCCCAAATCACAAAAATTGGGTATAAACCCTAATTCACAATTATCCAAAATTGAACCAATTAATCATGAAATCTTCAAAATTGAGCTTAGGATTGACAAACCCATACAATTTTCCATGATTCTAAACCAAAAATTCAAGAAAAACTCAAAACTCAAAATTTTCTCTTACCTCATTTCTCCTCCAAATTTTGAATTTATTGGGCTTGAAAGGAAGCTTTCACCTTCTTCCATCTTTTTCCCTTAGAATCCACGCAAAAATCATGGTAGAAGCCCCAAAATTTCGAAAACCTAGTTTCTCCCTCTTCTTCTTTCTTTTTCTCCATAGCCGAAAGTGCTTCTCTTCTTCTCTTCTTTTATTTCTCTTCTTTTCTTCCTAAGGGTCGGCTTCCTCCTTGTAAAAATGGCAGCCCACTTGTTTTAAATGGCCATGTCATTTAATGAATGGCTAAAGACCCAATTGCCCTTCCATTTAAGCCTAACTTCTTAATTCCTTATATGATCTTCCAATTTTACCCTTAAATCATACTTAACATTAGGACATTTTTATCACTATCCAATTGAAGGAATTTACCAAAACTTCCTTCTAGAGAAATGTTCATCATTGTCTTAGTTTCATAACGCCACTAAAATAATTTAATTTGGTGCACTACACCAAAAGTTATGCTCCAAACCGTTAGGACATGTCTTATGCTAAATCGTTTTCCAGCATGTTATGTCTATCCAAAAATTGACATTCTTAAGGACCAAATTGAAACTCTATTTCTTCATAACAATTGTAGCCCTATTTCTATAGTTTAATCTAAATCAAGAATCACCTCATTTGGATTACTAGAGAAAAATTTATGACTAAAATACGTTTAGGTGTTCCTAATCCTAGACTGAACACTAATCCGAACTTCAATTCAAATATTGAACGTCTTAACGGCTAAATTGAAATTTCATTTCTTCATATTATTTGTAGCTCCATGTCTCAATTATATTTTGCCTCAAGAATTAACTCAATCGGATCTCCACAGATCATGAATTGCTCAAAATACTGACCCATGTTTAGAAAATTTTTAACTCACTTTGATTAAGTCAATCTCATTCAATTTAATCTCAGAAAAATCATAATTTCCAATAATGATGTGGATAATTGTCTTAGGAATCCAACGCTTCAAAAACTAAATCAATCGGATGTCAAACGGAGAAATTATAAGCAAAAGATTGAAATAGGGACATAATAAGAAATAAGAATAAAGACATGCATATATGTATAAATACATATATATATCCGAATTTTCCAAAAATCATATCTCTTGATCCCTAATTCCAAATTTGACAACTTTGGTATCAATAGAAAGCTTGAGGGAAGCTCTACAACTTCCTTAAAGAATTTAAAAAATCAATTTGTCCTCTAAAGGAGTCAAAAATCTACTCAAAGTTTCTGTCCTAATCAACTCTTCCTAAAACAACTTCCAAATTTCAGTCGATCATAACTCCTAGCCCCGATATCAAAAAATTGCATACTTTTTGGCGATAAAAAGCTGGGAATATAAGCTAAAACTTTCATGTAGACCCTTTACTCCAATTCAGACCACATCAATCCGACGATTTGCCTCAAAGCACAGCATACACAATCCTAATCCCACACTTAGAATATTTTCAAAACCAAAACAAAATACGCTTAACTTCGAAAGATCATAACTTTCAATTCCGATATCGAAAACTATCAAACTTTATGGAAACAGAAAGCTCTCTATAGGAACTACAAGTTTTATTAAGATCATTTTCTTAAATTCTGCCTAAATCAAAAGGTCAACTCTCTATGACTAAAAAGTCAAACTTTTCTCAATTCTTTAATTTTTCAAATTCTCACATTTTTTCTCTTTATTTCTTGCTTTTCAACTTCATTTCAATCAACTCATCTACTTGAACTTCCATAACCCATACAAATCTATTCACAATCCAAAGTTATCAAATCAATCAATTCTTTCCTCATCAATTTTTTCTTTAAGTATAATTACATCTATAACACAATACATATACTAAAATACTCATTCAAGTTCATTTAATATTTCTAAATTCCACTCAAAAATCGGGGTCCAACATATGTTTTGTAATCTTCCTAGAACTTGTATAAGGTTTTCTAAATATTTGTTAATGGATACAGTGTAAGCTTTTGTTCAATGAATACAGTGTGAGTTTTTGACAATGAATGCAAGAAATGGTTTTAATTTGATGACTTTTAAATTATGTTAGATGATCCCATGTTAAGTTGGATTTATGTTCACTCTAACATGCCATTATTATAGGATATGTACTTGAATGTCCTTGGGTGTTTGGGTATATACTCTATGATAGTGGAATGTTGCATTTTTTGTATCAAAGCATAGTTTGGCATCTTTAGGGACACAATATGATCAATAGTGAGAGATTCTACTAGTGATCACAACTTTTGTTTGTTATAGGTCACCTTCCATAGGAGATCAAGTTAGAGAGTTAGCTGACACGGAGTCTGTAGGAGCCAATAGGAAGTTTCTTGTACCTGAGTTTGCTCAAATGCCTCTGAGAATTCTGGTAAGGCGAGAAAGAAGATATGATAAATTGAGAAAGCAAAGGGCTGTGGACTTCTACAGAAGTACGGAGCTAGCTGAGGCAGAAGGGTGGCTAGACAGGATAAAAAGAGTGTTTGACTAGATGGACTGTGAGGTAGATGAAAGATTTGATTATATGATCTCATTACTGCAAGGTCTAGCATACTAATGGTGGAAGACTGTTCCGGTCAATACCACCAAACCTTGTAGTTTGACTTGGGAAGATTTTTTGAGGTTGTTCTGAGAGAATTATATGCCAAAGATTTACATGGATCGGAAGATAAAAGAATTTTTGGATATGAAGCAAGGAAGGCTCACTGTGGCAGAATATAAGATAAGATTTAACGAGTTAATGGGATATGCAACTGCATTGATCCCAACTAAGGAAGACAGATGTAAACAGTTTGAGGAAGGTTTGAACATGGAGATCAAAATTAGATTAGCCATTTCTAATTTGGGTAGTTTCACAGAACTCCGAACTACCTCAATCATAATTAAACAGTTGATGAAGGATGATCAGGGAGAGTATAGATAGGAGGTTAGAGGAAAGACGTTGGATGAATCTTAGGCTGATTCTGGCAGAAGCTTTAGAAAGCGCTAGATTAGATTATCTCGATTCTAGGCTAGATCGAGACAATCTGGATCCCGATCAAGAGGCGGATTTGTTCAGATTAGGAAAAGTAGAGGAAAATGCCCTCCAGCCAGGCTCAATGGCTGCTTGATTGTGAACACTGTGGTAAAAAACATGGTGGTGAATGTTGGAGGGTAATTGGAGCTTATTTCCATTATGACTCGGTAGAACATCTGATCAGAGATTATCCTGAGATGTTAGGATCACAGTCTGGAGCCAGAGGAGAAACAATGACTGAGACAACGACTCAATAGAGTAGAGCTAGCAGGTCTGCATAGAGAGGTAGAACTTAGTCATCAGGGCCTAGTGTCAGGACTGAGATGCGGAGTAATCAACCGCAATCTCAAGCCAAGGTCCATGTCATTACCAAACAAGAGGCGCAGAACTCCCCAGATGTGGTAACAGGTGTGTTGAATGTTTTTCATTTTGAAGCATATATATTGGTAGATCTAGGATCTATACATTCATTCATCACACCGCATCTGGCATTTAGATTGCATTGTGACCAAGAAATACTAAAATATGGTTTAGAAGTGATTACTCCAGTAGGTAGCACAATAGTGATTGGTGAGGTATGTAAAAGGTGTATAGTTCAGATTGACCAGGCAGAGTTAGAAGCTGATTTGATTGTATTACAATTAAAGGTAATAGATATTATTCTAGGCATGGATTGACTTACTGTTTATCGGGTTATGATGAATTGTTATACTAAGGAAGTAGTTCCTGAATCTCCTAATCAGCCGAGAGTGGTGTTTTGAGAAGTTAGTTATGCTGTGCCTACTCGACTAATTTCCTTTATGAGTGTACTGAAACTGATCTGAGGTGGATGTGAGGCTTACTTGACCCATGTGATTAACACTCAAAATGAACAAACCATTCAAGATATTCCAGTTGTTAGGGATTTCCTGGATGTGTTTTGTTGGGTCCCATTTTCGAAGCCCAACTCTTGCTCTAAAAATCATAAGACTTGAGCATGGGTATTATTTTGTAGAGTTATTTCAATGAACCCTCATTAGCCATCATCCCATATAGGTGGCATGCCCATACAAGTTAATCATAAAAAACGAACTCATTTCTCCTATTTTCGAATAGGTTTTAGGAAACCTCAAATTGGAATTTCAAATTGTCTTCTCTAGAACATTTGTTCTCCATTGTCTTAAATTTCTAAAGACACCAAAAGCATTCAATTTGGTTCAAAAATCTGAAAGTTATAACCTAAACATTTTCGGACTATTCTTAAACTGAAACAGTACGCTATGCTCAACTTCCATTTATAACATGAAAGTTTAAAGTCTGAATTAAAATTCAATCTCTTTATAGGATTTGTAGCTCTATGTCTCTAGTTTATTTAGAAATAAGAATCATCTCATTTGGAGCTCTACAGATCAAGATATCATCCAAATACTGAAGTATGTTTATGAAATGTCCAGTTCATGCTCTTCCAATTGATACCCTTAATTTGATTCAATCAAACTTTTTCAAATTAATTCAAAAAGCTATAAATTTTTATGAAGTGATAAAGAAAAGTGTTATGAATCTAATGCTTTAAAAATCATATTATTTGCAGGTCTAAAGAAGAAGTTATAACAAAAAGATCAAAGTATATTCAAAAAATAGCCTCCCTTGGACAAAATAGGGAAGTCGTTATCATGCACATGCATGACCGCAACATTTGGGTGGTCATGTGCACGATCATGACATTCTTGTGGTCCTGTGAAGTCGCGACTGTGCATGGACTTGCGACTCTTTCTTCTTCACTGATATCTCAAATTCAAACTTCTATAACTTTTGATCCAAAACTCCAAAATTTACAAACTTTATATAAATCGAAAATTAAAAGAAAGATCTACAACTTATATGAATAACTTAAAAATAATTTTTGCCTCTATAAGGGTTAAAATTTCAAATCAAGGTGGCTGTCCCGAAAGTCCATCCTAAACAGTATTACAAACTTCTAATGATCATATCTTCCAACTCCATTGTCCAAAAATTTCATACTTTATATCAATGGAAAGATAGAAAGATAAGCTACAACTTTCAAGAAGACAACTTTGTCTAATTTAGCCTAGATCAATCTAGTTTTTTTACCTTGAAGTTAGAATACAGTTTTTACCCTTATGAAAGACTTGAAAATTGTCTCAATTTTACTTCCTCTCATGCAACATCTTTCTTAACCATCCAACTACATTTCATTATTAATTCCTATTTTCTTATCTATAACATCTCAATTATATGCAACGACAATCCATATTCAAAATTTATCAGCTTAATTTGATAACTTTCCCAAATATACCAAATTCTAACTTAAACTCATCCTTAATTAAATTGATATTTCAACTCCACCTCATCCATACACAATTTCACATTTCAACTTAACAATCATCCATATACAGATTCATATTTCATAAACATCATAAAATAAGAGTTTTACAATACTTTAGTAGGCATTTCAAGCCATATTACGTCATCAATATTCAAATATGAATTATAAAAGGTACAAAATCCAATAATTCTTGAAATTCTTTTAAAGCCTTGTTTTTCATAAACTAACTTCAAATACAAAAATATGCATAATCAAAATGATGCCTTGATAATCTTTCACCCAATCTCTTGCTCAACACCTGGAGATAGGATAGAAAGGGGGTGAGCTTAAAAGCTCGTGAGTAACAAGTTTATAACGAATAACAAGCAAAATCATTGAAATGTTCATTGTCATAGAAAATTCTTGTTGAATCATAAAACACATGTTTCTCAAAATTCTCATCATTTAATCAAATTCATAACCAACACAATTTATGCATTCTTTAACTTGTTCGCAAATTATAAACACATAAGCACATTAGATTGGTTTGGGCAAATCCATAAACATGACAAACTACACAAATCCACTTAATGGTCCTGTATAGTTGTAAACTTGAGGGAGTCCCTAAAGGAGCTCAGTGCCACTAGCGGGCAGGCAGGAAATGCCTTAACTTGGTCAACGTGCACGTGACATTCTTGAATGGACTACACCAAACCTACATAACATGTAATTGATTGCCCAAATGGCAACATTTCAGAAACTTGTTTTTCATGAACATGCAATTTTTCGAAAACCCTTTCATTTAACAACTCGCAATTCATCATCAAAATTTCATACACCAAAACATATAGCAATTTCAAAAATCATTCAAAGCAACAAAAGCAACAAATGCCATAATGATAATGCAATGAGAAATCATCTTATTTTCTTGACTAGAAAGAAAACATAATGGCTCATTATCCAATTATAAACATGAAACCCACCTTGATTTTCCTTGCTTAAAATTTGATAAAAAATGTCTCTTCCCTTGCTCCTCTTGCCTCCTTTGATTTCGTTTAACATAAGCCAAAAATTCCATTCATTAGGAATTCCAATTGAGAACCCGCAATACACATTCACTAAAATTGATCCTAGGATTCTTAAACCCATACATTTCTTAAGCTTTATGAGCCAAAACCCTTCAAAAAATCCAAAAGATTTAGAATAACCTTACCTTGAATCTTCACCAAATAGTGAGATTGTTTGCTCTAATGGAAGCTCTAATCCTCCTCTTCCTTTTTCCTTTCTTGAATAACTTCAAAATCACTCTTTAGGACAAAGAAAAATCAAAACCTAGCTTTTTCTTCTTTCTTTCCTCTCTTCTCCACCGAACTCTCTTCTTTCTCTTTTCTCTTTGTTTCTTTTCTCCCAATTTCGTTTTTACTTCTTCCTTAAAAAGGATGCCATCACTTCTTATTTCAATTTTGCCATTAATGATTCTAAATATTCCTTTTTCCCCTTCCTTATATGCCTTATATCTTTTATCCTTAAGTGGTCTTCCAAAAATTCCCTTGAACTTCCTTATTACCTTAGTCTCTTAATTCAATTTACCAATATCACATAATCTTACTAACATTGACATGATAATAAATCCCAAAAATTTAAATCCATCGAAACCTAAAAATTCATTTAAATCATGCTTAACTAGAGAAAAAAAATGGGGGCCAACATTTTTCCCCCTCTGAAAAGAATTTCATCATCAAAATTCTTACCTGACTGATCAAACAAATGAAGGTAATGTTGTCTTATGTTTTTCTCAGTCTTTCTAGTGATTTCTTCACTTGAATAATTCTTTCAAATGGTTCTATTTAACGGATTCAATCAATCATTCCATGACTTATTCAGATATCACACCATCTTAACTGTTTCCTTAAAATATTTCAGATTAGTCACAATTTTTCCACTTTCTGCGTCACTAACACCAATATCAGATCATATCAATATTGGTTTATGAATAAGAGACATCCTTGTTCATAATACTAACTCATAAGTCAATGGTCCGGTTCTTAATAACTTTATATAGGCCAATACAATCCAAGTTTAGTTGCTTCTTTCCCTAACCTAAGTACATCTTCCACTTAATCTAAGCACACTTTGGGAATGTGACACTCTTAGATACAATTTATCGTTCTTTTCATAGTTCACATCTCTATAGTGTGAGCACAGTTAACTCTTATGTCTATCTCACTATACTTGGTGTTGATCCACCAATTTCATTCATTTTTTTCTTGCATCACTTAGTTCCTAATACAGGTCAATTTCACGTATTAGTAACATCCCCAATCAATTCTTGTTTCGACCATCTTTTGCCCTATTCGTCCAAATAAAAAGGCGGATGACTCTTTTTTATCATCTAACTCTTCATACAGTATTCCAATGAAATCACCATGATAATGATTGTGATGCTTAAAGCCAAATGGAACTATACATTGATCTTATGTTCTTATAGACTCCAAACTGCAGGCCTTAAGCATATCTTTGATAGTTAAGACCATTGGCAATTCAAACATTTAGCTACTTGATTCTACATTCTTAGCCGCTAAATGATGTTCCGGCATATTCCTACTAGAATATATATCATGGGTTGTTATTTCTGCTTATCTAACAATCTCTTTGCTCAATCATGTTTATCTGTACACATACTTCTTATTTCCAACACAAAGTATCATTTTTCCTATTCGAACTCAAAGTTCGTATTCACTTCCGATTTCTTAGAAAGATTCACAATTTCTGAATCCTCAATTTAAGCTTGGTTATTCCTTTCCTGTGAAACTGATGTTCAATTCCTTAGCAAATAATGCTTTGATTTGCCCAAAATTCAACTTTGCATTCTATGCTTCTTTTTGCACTAGATCTTATAACCTCAATATCTGAATTCATGTTTCATTGCTATTAGGATTTCTGCTTAATGTATCAGATACAACACTAACTTTACTGGAAAATACTCATTTGTACCGTCATAATCTTTCAATACTTCTATCCATTGTCTTAGTCTTGTGTTCAATTCTCTCAACTTAATAATTACCTAAACTTTTCTAATACCCTTAATATATCATCAATTTTGCTTGGATCACTTTAATCTTTAATACCATAGTATTGTCGGGGCATTTGTTAACTTGAACAAATGTTTCCAAAGCTCCATATGCCCATAATTAGTTCTCATAATTCCTTAAATAACTGATTCCTCATTTCTCACATTATTTTCAATTTTTCAAACGACTTCCTTCCTCGAATGCTTTTCTCAATTCATTCGATTTCCTCTGATTTCACACTAAATTATTCTACTGTCTACTCATTCATACTAACTTATCCACCCATTTCAAATTATTTTCAATCTTAATTTCTTGTGTTGATAACATATTCATCAGATCTTGTTTGTATCTCTCGAACATACTTACACAAATTATAACATGGACCTATATACTCCCCATATTAGTAATTTATGTCTCCTCAAATTCAGAAATCCACTCATATAGTTGGAAACTTTACATCAAACAAAAATACATACATTCTCATTAGTATATTCTACCTCTTTTGCTTGAGTCTCCATTAGGATTAGAACTCCAATATCATTTCTGATTTATCCTTTCATTTATCATTCTTAATATAAACTATCTGATCTGCTTAACCTAATTCCATAAAATTCTTTTTTGAAAGAAGATTTCTTGCTACTATCATCTATATTGTTCATGTAACGTTTATCAATCAACTGTCATCAACATCACATTATCAACCATTCTTAATACCTTAAGAAACCAATTTCTATTGTTCTTACAAGGTCATATGAAGTGATAAACATAATTACTTTCGCATAGGCTTAGGTGTTCATCATCAAAGTCACCCCATTCTATCCAGAGATTTATCTCCAACAGTTTACAAATTTATATCTTACACGATTGATACTTTGATCTCCATTGATCCTAGATGATATTCTTCTCTTTATCTTCGAATTCATTATTCATTGTAACATCATCAACAATCTCAATCTATCCCCAGTTGACCATTTTAAGCACTTTTATGTGTTACTATAGTTCCTCTTAGACTTTAAACTATGGGAACTCTGACCAACAAATATCCACTAAGTCATAGATTGCTTCCTATATCATCTCCACACGTATAATACTTATGTGATCAATATTCTCACTTGTCATAGTGATTCCATTATCAGATATGTACTCACAATAAGAATTCAACTTAACCTTTTAAACTTTTATATATGTCTCTATCATTCATCTCATCTTCCAATTATCCTTTATTGCATCTTACGTATGTATATTCGCCCTTGATTCAAAATTATATATGTATAATCATCATAAAATTTTGATCTCAATTCCACTAACACATTTGTGGATTGTAACTCTTGTCACAATAATTAAACAACCACTTTGGTTCCAATTTCATCTTCTTAAGATCATAAAAATTTTTGTTTTCATTATATTCTACTTGCACACTTTAATCTCATCATTTCTACTTGTCTCCTTATTTTCCTCAAACAATCCATGATAACATATTCACTTCCTTATCATATTCAAGGGTATACCTTCATAGTACAATATTGATGTCATATTCAACATTGCATCCCCTAGTACAAATATGTTGAATCATCTTCTATCATATTTACCCATGTACTATTTCTCATTTCTAATTATCCACAACTTTCATTTTCTTATATCATAGAAAAGCATCATTTTTTCTCACTAATTTCATTAGGTCAAACTCTTAACAATTACACATGCGTGTAACTCA
The DNA here is from genome assembly GCA_027478405.1 of Erythroxylum cassinoides. Taxonomy (NCBI): domain Eukaryota; kingdom Viridiplantae; phylum Streptophyta; class Magnoliopsida; order Malpighiales; family Erythroxylaceae; genus Erythroxylum; species Erythroxylum cassinoides. The sequence goes on from JANIPM010000006.1 coordinate 38,031,887, forward strand.
TACACATACATCTTAGACTAAGGATCAGTGCTGCTGTATGTTGAGACTGGTCAAAGAAAATGCATGTAACTTAATACATATTTCCAAAATGCCCATGTAAGATCCTAATTCTGGGCTCTGATACCACAACTGTTGGGCCCCATTTTTGGAACCTAACTCTTGCTCTAAAAATCATAAAATGTGAGCGTGTGTATTACCTTTTAGGGTTGTTTCAATGAACCCTCATTAACCATCATCCCATACGGGTGGTGTGCCCACGCTAGCCAATTGTCAAAAATGAACTCATTTCTCCTATTTCCGAACAGATTTTAGGAAACCTCAAATCGAATTTTAATTTGGCTTCTTCAGAACATTTGTTCCCCATTCTCTTAAGTTTCTAATGACACTAAAATTATTTAATTTAGTGCACAAATCTAAAAGTTATAGCCCACACATTTCAAACTATTATTAAATTGAAACTATACACTATACTCAACTTATATCTAGAAATTGAAAGTCTTAGAGTCCGAATTAAAATTTGAATCCTTCAGATAATTTATAGCTCTATGCCTCTAGTTTATGTAGAGATAAGAATCATCACATTAGGAGCTCTACTGATTAAGATATCACTAATATATTGAAGCATGTTCAGTAAAAAATATCCAACTCATACTCTTCCAACCGATCCCCTTACTTTGATTCAATCCATCTTTTTCAAATTAGGTTCAAAAGCTATAAATTTTTGTGGAGAGATAGAGAAATGTGTTACAAATCCAATGCTTCAAAAATCAAGTCATTTAGAGGTCAGACAACAAAGTCATGGTCAAAAGAGTGAAACATGTTCAGGTGAGGGGGAAAACCTACGAGTCGCGACATGGAGCGCAGCCACGAAAGTCGCGATCGTGCTATCGAAAGAAGAAAAGCAAGAGGAAAGCGTGAAAAGTCGCGATCATGGTTTTCTTCTTCCGACAACCCAACTTCTAAGCTCCATAACTTTTGATCTAGAACTCTAAATTTTGTAAGCTTTATATCAATGGAAAGCTAAATGAAAGATCTACAACTTCTATGAAGAACTTAGAAACAATTTCTATTTCTATAAGGGTCAAATTTTCAATCAAAGTGGTTGTCCCGAAAGTTCCATCCTAAATAGCATCTAAACTTCTAATGATCATATCTTCCAACCCCATTGTCCAAAAATTTCATATTTTATACCGTTGGAAAGCTAAAAAGATAAGCTACAACTTTTATGCAGACAAATTTGTCTAATTCTTCCTAAATCAATACAGTTTTTCCCTTGAATTCAGTACATAATTTTTACCCTTATGAAAGACTTGAAAATTGTCCCAATTTCACTTCCTCTCATGCAACTTCATTCTTAACCATCCAACTACATTTCATCATTCATTCTTATTTTCTTATCCATAGCATCTCATTGATATGCAACAACAATCCATATTCAAAATTTGTCTTCTTAATTTGATAACTTTCCCAAATATACAGAATTCCAACTTAAACTCATCCTTAAATTAATTCATATTTCAACTCCACCTCATCCATACACAAATTCACATTTCAACTAAACAACCATTCAAACTCAAATCCCTATTCCATTAACATCATAAAATAAGAGTTTTACAACACTTTAGTGGGTATTTCAAGCCACATTACATCATCAATATTCAAATCCGAATTACAAAAGGTACAAAATCTCATAATTCTCGAAATACAAAAGATACATTAACAATAATTTTCTCATCGTGCAACTAATCCTTGTTTTACATAAACTAACTTCAATTACAAAAATATGCAAAATCAAAATGATGCCTCGATCCTCTTTCACCCGATCTCTTGCTCAACTCCTGGAGATGGGACAAAAAGGGGGTGAGCTTAAAAGCTCGTGGGTAATAAGTTTATAACTAATAATAAGCAAAACCGTTTAAAATATTCATTGATGTAGAAAATTCTTATTGGATCATAAAACACATAGTTCTCAAATAAATTCACAATTCTAGTTCAAAACTCGTAATTAAAACATCATCACATAAACATAACATATACATTTAACCATCAAAGCATAACACTCAATTATTCATCATTTATAACAAATCGAATATGCAATGCACAAATAAATGGCTCGAGAGTTCCGTGAAACGAAACAGAGAAATCGAAGTTTACTCCGTGAATAAAACGAGTCCGATTCTCAAGATCTCGTGGCCTCAAGCGGACAGCCAGGAGAAGGCTATAGTTCAACGTGCATGTTACTAACGAAACGTTTCTCTCTTGCCTAAACACAATCAAATTTATGCTCAATTCATTTCCATGCATTTTCACACTCTCATGCTTTCATAATCTTTTCATTTATACAAAATTCCATGACATTTGTCAAGACATAACATAAAATGTTTCCATGCATTTCCTTCTTTATTTCAAAATTCATCAACAAAAATTCATATACCAACATATAAAGATTTTTCAAATCATTTAGATAGCAATCATGCAACATTTATAAAACAATTGAAAACATTTAATTCTCTAACTTTTGGAAACATAGTCGTGACTTATTACTCAATTATAAACATGTACCCACCTCGAATTTCCTTGATTAATACTTGTTCAAAAAGACCTCACCCCTTGCTCCTTTTGCCTTCCTTGCTTTCCTTTAACATAAACCAACAATTCCATTCAATAGGAATTCCAATTGGAGAACCCATAAGACA
>JANIPM010000006.1:38165730-38176325 GCA_027478405.1 Erythroxylum cassinoides
AATAAAGAAGTTGGAAGACACTTTCCTCGATGGTTCGAGAAATATGTAAGTTTTCACTTACAAATATTGAAATGATTAAATTATAAGATTTAAGTATTTAAATGACATTATAGTGTGTAGGCCTTAGAAAATCCAATATAGAACATGTTCGTATGTGATCTTACAAAGGGACATCTACGAACTGTTAAATCGTATCTGGTGTATTTCATTAATGGATACAAATATCATACAAAGTATAATAGTCATAACATAGAAACAATAAATAGTGGAGCTTGCATATAGGGAGAATTGATGGATTACTATGGTAAAATTATTGAGATACCTGAAATTGAGTACCCTGTATTGCCAATAAAGTGAAGTATGATATTTAAGTATGATTGGCTTAATCCAACTCCAAATGTTGGTACAAAAATGCATAGCTGATACAATCTAGTTGAAATCAATAAGCGAAGAAGATTGAGACAATTTGAACCTTTCATTTTAGCAATGCCAACGATTAAGGTGTATTATGTCCCTTTTCCCATATTACTATGAAATAAGTTAGATTAGTTGGCCGTTTGCAAAGTTAAACTAAGAGGTGTTTTTGAATCACATGGAAAAGGAGTACAAAAAATTTAAGTGAAGCATTTTAAGAAGATTTTTATGAAATAAATGCATCTGTCGCATATGATAATAATGAAACTTTGAACGATCCATCTAATGAATATGTTAAAATTTCATTTAGAGAGGATGATGAGGGCCAGACATTTGAAGAGGAGCCTGATTTTGATTCTTATTCTTTAAAAAAAGAAGATGATTTTGATTTACAATTAAATGATGATAGCGATTAATTTGTTTTTGTAATTGAATATTATATTGAACAAATCAAAATTTTCCTTTTCAATATACTGTGTAAAATATTGAATTTGAATTGTTATATTTCTAAAAAATTCAATCAAATATGAATTTCAAGTTGAAATAATCCACCAAAGAGAAAACATGATATAATGTGATCAAGGTTCAGACAATGATTCGGAGGTACTTACTGTCCAGGTTGAGCATCACATTTTGTAGATAGAACTAAATCACCTCCTCCCCCTCCAGCTACTACACTTATAGATGAGGCATCACCTTCTGTACCTGTAACATCCCGTTACCTATGTTAAGGCTAGAATAGTGTATTATGAGAAATTACTGAGAAACTAGAAAATGCATATCATTCTTAAACTAAATATGGCATGCACATATATGAAAAAATTGATTTTTGCACATTAATATGGTTGTACATGCATTCATTGAAATTTTCTGGGTTAAAATTAATTTTTAATGGGAATTGTGGATTTTATTGTCTTGAAAATTAGATTGGACTGTACTAAAATTTATTCGGCAATTTTAGTAATATTTTGGGTATTTTGGAAATTTGAAGTATTTTTTTGGACTAGGAAATATTGATAAATGGACCAATTATAGTGTGACATGTGGATTAATTAAATAGTGACAAGTGGCTTACATGCATGATGACGTGGCAGTGTAGGACCCTGTTTTCAGAGCCTAACTTCAGAGTCCTGAAACGTGAGCGTAATCTAATGAAATCTCCTTAATCCTCATCGGTTCATCTTCATGCTTTATTACCATAAATGTTGGATCCTTGAGTCCTGGTGGGCAGGTTCGTCATGGAAAACATTATGTTTCGCCGTGGCTAACAGATGACAACTCATGTGGAGACCCTTTAGGGAAAGTTCGTCGTGACGAACTCTTGACTTCATCGTGGCGAAGGTCCAGAATTTTCCCTTATGCTCCTCTTGGAATAAATACGCTGTGGTGAGCCTCTTATCTTCGTTGCGACGAAAATGCCCAATTTACCAAAATAACACCTTTCGGGATGGGTAAACTCAAGAGCCTTCCCTAGATTTCTCCATCTATCCTAACCTAACTTTCACTCTAAGTTGCCCCAAATTCACTTCCTTTAATGCAACATCATTACATAACCATTCAATTATCAAAATCCAAATACTTTGCGAAAACATGAAAATTTATAGACAAATCCAAACATATATTTCATTAATGATCAAGAGTAGATTATGAATTGGTTTGTGAATGATTTTGGGTTGCAAATTGAAGTTGAAAATCAAGTAGAAAAGATGGGTTAGTGTTAAGATGGGTTATATATGAAAGGGGGTAAGTGAAATGCCCGCCTTTACTTTCGAGGGAGTTTTCTTCTAAATTTTCAACTTCTAAGCTTCCCTCCACGCTCAAGCTTCATGATTATATGCCCGATGTTGGGCTCCAAAAATGGGGTCCAACAGGTACTGACTTAGTAATACACGTGGTTATATATTCGGTATGGAGAAAATTTTTACATCTTGTGTTGTTCATCACCGAAACACCAAGTTGTTCATGTTTAAGTATTGGTTATTGAATCTTACATTAAGTAAGAATTTCAGTTCATAGATGAGTTAAAAGAAGTGATTGTGTTAATGAAAATGGGAAGTGATAGAAGATAGAAAATACGTAGAAAAATTGGAGATATATATGAATGAAAATTTGATTTTTGATATTTATGATGATTCCTAGATTTTGATGTGTTTGTGTTGAGTTGGAGTTGAAATAATGATAGACAAGGTGATTCATGCATAGATGTATTAGTTGAATAAGGTGGGAATGAGAAATTCTAGAAAAAATGGAAGAAGATATGAAAACTGGGTTTCAGTGAAGAAGAAGGGATGCACGATTGTGCGGTGGAAAATGTGGAGCTCGTGACTTCATTAAAAAGTTAGAAAAACACAATCGTGCGGAAGCACGATCGTGACTTTCATCCCTTCTAAAGGAGATTATTATTTGAACATCCTTTGATCTTTTTGCTATAATTTCTTCACCCAACATCCAAATGACTTGATTCTTGAACCAATAGCCTCATAACACATTGTTCTTTATCTCCACTAAAATTATAACCATCTGCAATGGATAGTTATTGAATTTAAGATGAAAATGTTGAGGAATATTGGAATGTGATAACTGGGATAATTTCACTGATCATACTTCTGTATTTTGACTATATTTTGATTAGTAGGTATCCAAATAGAATGATTATTAATTTAAATCGAACTAGCAACATAAGGAAACAAATTTTTTGAAGAAATAGAATTTTAATTCTGTCATTAAGATTTATAAAATTTGACTTGAAATTGAGTACAGAGTACAACTATAGTTCAAAAAATAGTCAAAAGTAAATTGAGCATAAATTTTGGAATACTAAATCAAATTGTATGATCTTGGTGTCATTAGAAACTTAAGAAAATGGAAAACAATTTTCTAGAATGAATTATTGCCTAATTGTGTCAATTACTTTATCAAAATGATCATGCAAAGTTGACCAGAAAGTATGTTGTTAGAAAAATCTGAAATGATCAATTGGGTTATGAAATTAGTTTCACATTGTTTTATTGTGGTCCAAACCCTAAGTACAAATGATATTTATGAGGGTTTTGATATATAAATGATATGGTGATAAGAATCATGATAAGATACCTGTGATTGTCATTGGACATGCATTGTGCATGATTTATATAAATAGATGTGCATAAAGGAATACTTATACATTTGTGCAAAAATGTGATATATGTAAATGTGTTTTTTATGATATAGAGGAGCATATTGAATGCAGTCAGACATTGCTGGACCATCCAGGAAATAGCATATTGGAGCGTACTCTGAATCAACCTAGATGATTTTCCTAGGATTGATTTGATTTCTTTGACTTCCAAGTATTGAACTGTTTGTGAAGTATTATGAATTCTGGACTTTAATAGTTCGAGGAGATTGATATTCGGGAATGTATTGAAAGTGTTCTATTTGCATCTGAATTCTAAAAGCTACCTGTATACTCAACAAAAGTTGAAAGTTGGACTTAGGTCTGATGACTATGAGATCTTGACTGTGCATCATAATGACTGTTATACATGGTATATTCTATATCAGATAAAGGTATTGTGATCATAGTAGCCAGACTGAAAGAGCTTTAAGCTTAGTATTCTACACGTATTGCTTTGCTCCGTGATTTCTATTTCTGACTGAGCCCATTGGGCCAGTATCTGTATCCATATCTGAAAAACACTTGGTCACAACAATAATAACAAATCTGGAGTCTCATATGCATCTTTATTTGTATTTATCTGTTTGAAATTTGCGATGATAATATGATGTGCCATGATAGTGTTTGGATTATATATGTTCTGATATGTGAAAAATGTGATATTGTGTGTGTGACTTGGGTGAAATCATCGATGATGGTTTACTCATTGAGTTCGCAAAACTCATAAAAAATTGCAATATAGCTTTTCAGGTATAAGATAGGAGCCTAGTTCCTGAGACTAGACTAAAGGAACCTTTTGAATTAAGTTATGGCTCAAAGATCTGTTAGCTAACATCAAAGATTTATAACTTATATGTTTGTAGTTTCTTGTCTAGAACTTGCATAAGGATTGTAAATATTTGTTCAATGAATACAATGTGAGTTTTTGATAATGAATGTAAGGAATGGTTTTTAATTTGATGACTATTAATTTTATTAGATGATGCCATGAGTAAGTTGGATATATGACTGCCCTAACATACCATTATCATAGGATATGTACTTGAATGTTCGATGGATGTTCGGGTATATACTCTATGGTAGTGGGATGTTGCATTTTTGGTATCAAAGTATAGTTTGGCATCTTAATGGACACATAAGAGTACAAAGATATGACCAATAATGAGAGATTCAGGTAGTGATCAGAACTTTTGTGTGTTATAGGTCACCTACCATAAGAGATCAAGTTGGTGAGTCGACTGACCTGGGGTCTCTTGGAGCCAATATAGAGTCTCCTATACCTGAGTTTGCTATAATGCCTCTGAGAATTCCGGAAAGGTGAGAAAGAAGATACGATAAACTGAAAAAAATAGAGGGCTGCGGACTTCTACTGAAGTACAAACCCTGCTGAGGTAGAAGGGTGGCTAGAAAAAACTGAAAGAGTGTTTAACTAGATAGACTCTGAGGTAGATGAAAGATTTGATTATGCGGTTTCATTACTGCAAGGTCTAGCATACCGGTGGCGGAAAACTGTTCCAGGTAGTACCATTAGACCTTATAGTTTGACTTGGGAAGATTTTCTAAGGGTGTTCCGAGATAATTATTTGCCAAAGATTTATATGGAAAGGAAGATGAAAGAAATTTTGGATTTGAAGCAAGGCAGGCTCTCAGTGGTAGAGTATGAGATAAGATTCAATAACTTAATAGGGTATGCAACTGTATTGGTCCCAATTGAGGAAGACAAATGCAGACAGTTTGAACATGGAGATCAGAACGAGGCTAGCTATTTTGAATTTGGGTAGTTTTACAGAACTCTTAGTGTCCTCGATTGGATTTGAACAATTGTTAAAGGATGGTCAAAGAGAGTATAAATAAGAGGTTAGAGGGAAGAGGCAGGATGAATCTCAGGCTAATTCTGGCATAAGCTTCAAGAAGCGTCAGAACAGATCATCTCAATTCTAGGATAGATCGAGACAATTTGGGCCCCGATTAAGAGGTGGATTTGTTCAGACTAGGCAAGGTAGTGAGCACTGTGGTAAGAAACATGGTGGTGAATGTTGGAGGTTAATGGGAGCTTGTTTCCATTGTTGCTCTGTAGAACATCTGATCAGAGATTGTCCTGAGATTTTAGGACCACAGTCTCGAGTTAGAGGAGGAACAATGACTGAGACAACGGTTCAATAGAGTAGAGCTGGCAGATCAACACAAAGAGGCAAAGGTAGAGGCAGAACTTAGCCAGCAGGGCCCAGTGTCAGGACTGAGGTGCGGAGTAATCAGTCGTAATCTCAGGGCAAGGTCTATGCCATCACCAGAGAGGAAGGGCAAACCTCCCCAGAAGTGGTAGCAGGTGTGTTGAATATTTTTCCTTTTGAAGCAAATGCATTGGTAGATCCAGGATCCACACATTCGTTCATCACACCGCTTCTGACATCTAAATTGTATTATGAACGAGAGATACTGAAATATGGGTTAGAAGTGAGTACTACAGTGGGTAGCACAATAGTTATTGGTTTGATATGTAAAAGGTGCATAGTTCAGATTGATCAGGCAGAGCTAGAAGCTGATTTGATTGTATTGCAATTAAAGGAAATAGATATTATTCTAGGCATGGATTGGCTCACTGCTCATCGACCTGTGATGAATTGTTATACTAAGGAAGTAGTTCTTGAATCCCCTAATCAGCCGAGAGTGGTGTTTTGAGGAGTTAGTCAGGCTGTGCTAGCCTGACTAATTTCATTTATGAGTGTGTTAAAACTGATCCGAGTGGATGTGAGGCTTATTTAGCCCACGTAGTTGATACTCAAAATGAACTAGCCATTCAGGATATTCTAGTTGTTAGGGATTTCCTGGATGTGTTTCCTACAGAACTACCAGGTTTACCCCCAGAAAGGGAGACATAATTTACTATAGACTTTGTTTCAGGTACCGCTCCTATATCAATTCCTCCATATAGGATGGCACCTATAGAACTAAAAGAATTAAAAGCCCAGTTATAAGAGTTGTTAGATAAGGGTTTCATTAGGCCTAATGTGTCATCTTAGGTAGCTTCGGTATTGTTTGTAAAGAAGAAGGATGGTACTTTAAGGTTGTGTATCGATTATAGGCAACTGAATCGGGTCACGAGGAAGAACAAGTACCCATTTCCTAGAATTGATGACTTATTTGATCAATTATAGGGAGCTCAAGTGTTTATTAAGTTAGATTTGAGATCTGGGTAGTATCAGCTAAAGATAGCAGAGACTGATGTACTACAGAGTGCTTTCAGGAGCAGATATGGGCATTTCAAGTTTTTAGTAAGGTCATTTGGGTTAACTAATGCTACAGCTGCATTTATGGCCTTGATGAATAAGGTATTTCAACCTTACTTGGACCAGTTTGTGATTGTGTTCGTTGATGATATACTGGTGTATTCAAAAAGTAGTGAGGAACATGCTGAGCATCTGAGAATGTTTTGCAAATTATGACAGAAAAACAATTGTATGTCAAATTCAGTAAGTGTGAATTTTGGCTTGATCAAGTAGTATTCCTAGGTCATATAGTGTCTGGACAAGGAATTCAAGTAGACCTAAAGAAAGTAGAAGTACTGATGAAGTGGGAGGCTTCAAGGAATGTGTCTAAGATCTGGAGTTTTCTTAGATTAGCTAGTTATTACAGAAGGTTTGTCGAGGGTTTTTCACTAATCTTAGCCCCTTTAACAAAATTTTTAAGAAAGAATGTGCCTTTCAGATGGAATGATGATTGTCAGAGGAGTTTTGAGGGGCATAAGCATCGATTAACTACAGCACTGGTGGTAGCTATTCTATCAAGCTCTGGAGGTTATTTTGTGTACAGTGGTGTGACACATCAGGGTTTATGATGTGTACTGATGCAGCATAACAAAGTAATAGCATATGCATTGAGACAATTGAGGTCTCATAAGTTTAATTATCCAGTACATGATTTGGAACTTGATGCAGTAGTATTTGCATTGAAGTTTTGGAGAGACTATCTGTATAGAGACACGTTTTAGGTGTTCACTGATCCTAATAGTTTGAAGTATCTATTGAGTCAGAAAGAGTTAAATATGAGATAAAGGAGATGGATAAAATTGTTGAAAGATTACGATTGTACAATTAAGTATCATCTTGGCAAAGCTAATGTGGTAGCTGGCGCATTAAGTCAAAAGTCCAATAGTAGTGTGGCTCAAGTACGGTTATCGAGTTTATCGAGCCTAGTTCATTTTATAGCACTAAATGTTGAATTGAAATTGGGGAAAAATGAAGCATTGATAGCTACATTGAAGTTGAGACCTGTATTGCATGAAAGAATCAAAGACGCTCAGAATAGAGATCCAGAATTAGGAAAGTTAATTGAGAAGTTGAAAGTGAATTTGGATTCTGAATTTGAAGTGAGAGATGATACATTATGGCTAAAGCAAAGATTATGTGTACCCGATGTTGATGATTTGACGAAAGAGATTTTGGAGGAAGCACATGTAGCAGCTTATACTATGCATCCTGGTACTACCAAGATGTATAACACGTTGAAACAACATTTCTAGTGGCCTGGACTAAAGAAACAAGTAGCAAGTTCGTTTCTAATTGTATAACTTGTCAGTAGGTTAAGGCTGAGCATCAGGGTCCAGTTGAAAAATTACATTCGTTTTCTATTCCGGAGTGGAAAACGAATCACTATGGATTTTATTATGGGTTTGTTGAGGACTCCAAGGCAACATGATGCCAATTGGGTCATTGTTGATAGAATGACCAAGTCGGCTTATTTCTTGTCAGTGAGAGAAAATTATTCACTAGATCAGTTAGCTTGGAGATATGTGAATGAAGTTGTGATATTACATGGGGTTCCAATGTCCATTATATTAGACAGGGATCCTAGATTTACGTCAAGATTTTAGGGTAGCTTACAGATAGCTTTGGGTACAAAATTGAATTTTAGTACCGCATTTCATCCTCAGAAGGAAGGTCAGAGTGAGAGGACGATCAAGACTGTTGAGTATATGCTTAGAGCTTGTGCTCTGGAGTTTCAAGGAGCATGGGATCAGTATGTAGCTTTGATTGAGTTTGCCTATAATAATCAATATCACAGTAGTATCGGTATGGCTCCATACGATGCATTGTACAACAGAAAGTGTCGTTCACCCATATATTGGGATGAAGAGGGTCTAACAATTGTCGAAGGCCCAAAATTAATTCAGGATATAGTTGACAAGGTGAAACTGATCCGTAGTAGAATTAAAGTAGCACAAGATAGACAGAAGAGCTATGTGGATTAACACAGAACATATATGGAGTATTAAGTGAGAGATAGAGTATTTATGAGAGTATCACCTTGGCAAAGTGTGTTGAGGTTTGGGAAGAAGGATAAGTTAAGCCCGACGTACATTGGTCAGTATCAGATAATCGAAAGAATTGGGACATTAGCTTATAAGTTAGCCTTACCTTCTGAAATGATTCAAATACTTAATGTGTTTCATGTAAGTATGCTTAGGCGATATAGGTTGGATCCAACCCATGTGATACCTACTCAGGAGATTGAAGTCTCTAGTAATATGAGTTATGTTGAAGAACCATTTAAGGGGTTATCAGAATAAACAACTGAGGAACTGCGTGATTCCATTGATAAAAGTCCTTTGGAAGAACTATTCGAGTGAGGAAGTCACTTAGGAGACGGAGGAGCATATGCAAAATTAGTACCCCTACCTATTTGACCATTCAGGTAAGAATTTTGAGGACGAATTTTTTTTAAGTAGGGGAGAATTGTAACATCCCATTACCCAGGTTAAGGCTAAAATAGTGTATTATGAGAATTACTGAGAAACTAGAAAATGCATCTCATGCTTAAACTGAATATGGCATGCACATATGTGAGAACATTGATTTTTGCACATTAATATGGTTGTACATATATTTATTGACATTTTCTGGGTTAAATTGATTTTTAATGAGAATTGTGGATTTTATTGTCTTGAAAATTAGATCGGACTATATTAAAATTTATTCGACAATTTTGGTAATATTTCGGGTATTTTAGAAATTTGGAGTTTTTTTGGACTAGGAAAAATATTGATAAATAGACCATGTAAGACCTTATTTTCAGAGCCCAACTACAGAACCATAAAGCGTGAGCGTATTCCAATAAAATCTTCTTAACCATCATTGGTTCATCTTCATTCTTTTAACATCCCAAAAATGTTCCCTATTTGTTCAATTGATATACGACAACCAATTCTTATGGTCATGCTCCCAATCATATTGTACCTGTCAAATCTCTCCGGAAGCCATGGCAGGTTCACCGTGACGAACAAATGGGATTAAGCCAGACGACCCTTCGGGTGAAGTTTGCCACGACAAACGCTTGGCTTCGTCGTGGCGAAATTGCCACTAAAAGCCAAAACCCCCTTGGGACAAATACGATGCGGCGAAGTTGTCAAAATCACACTGAAATACCTTCCAGCTTTTCTAACCTTACTTCCACTCTAAGTTGTTTCAAATTCACTTACTCTGATGCAACACCATTTCATGACAATTCAACTATCAATATTATCTCATCATACTCTCTAATCTCTTTTCATTTAATTAATTACTTACAACTAATTCTCATTCTTCACAATTTCCTATCTTTCCTTTTTCCATAACACATCTCACTTGTATATATAACAACAATTCGTATTCAATAACCTCAAACGGAAGGAGTTTTTACAAATCTTTAATCACACAACAACATTTCATCGTTTTCTTAATACAAAATACACATGGATGCTCATGTTCGATATGCCACTAAAGCCACTCAAAAATCAAACTAACTTAGTACAAAAGTTAACTATCTTGGAGTTGTCAAATGCCTTTATGCTGTTGATCATTTGATCTCTTGCTCATCACCTAAAGATGGAAACTGAATGGGTTGAGTTTAAAGCTCGTAGATAATAGTTTATAATGGAAAAATAAGCAAAAGTTTTGAAGTGTTCATTTGTCAATACAAAGTCTAATTGAATTTATAAAACGTATTGTTCTCAAATTCTTAACCAACATTCACAAATTACAAATCATAT
>JANIPM010000006.1:38204992-38219519 GCA_027478405.1 Erythroxylum cassinoides
ACTCACATTTCATGATTTCACTAATATTCATGCTCATTCAATTCATGAACTTGTCAAGCAATATCAAGCAATGTCATGTACTGTTCAAACTCTCACATAATGGCAATCATAAATCAATTTATACACAATCAAAACTCAATCAATGCTCATTCCAAGGTAGTTGGAAAACATTAATTTCTTTAGTTGAGATAGTATTTAGAACTTACTAACATAAAGATAAAAATGAAACCCACCTTATATCTTGCTTAATCCTTGCTTAGGAGTGCTCTTCTCCTTGCTCTCCTCCTCTCTCTTGCTCTACTTCAAGAGAAACAAAAACCCATTTCAACATAACTTCAATTGAAAATCTACATAACTTCTAACATGAAATTAACTTCAAAATCACTAAACCCACTTCATTTCTAAGCTTTCTACACCATAACCCAACTAAAAACTAACACTTGAAATTATGACTTACCTTGATTCTTGACTCAACCAAAGAGTTTCTTGGTTCAAAGTGTAGCTTAGCTCTTTCTCCACACTTTTTCTCCTTGAACTTTCTTCAAACACTCACTTAATCTCTTGGGAACTCAAACCCTAGCCAAGCTTCTTCTTTTTCTCCTTCTTCTCTCCTCCATGGACGAAATTCTCTCCCTCTCCCTCTAATTTTCAGAAACTCCCTTCTCTTCCTCTACAATTTTACTTCTTTCCTTCTCTTTATATACCACTTACTAACTCACTTAAGCCCATAAGTCCTAAAGCCCAACTTACTCCTTCTTTCTTCCTTCTTTTAAACTACTCAAGCCCATTTATTTTCCTTTCCTTTCCTACCTCATTAAGGCCCAACTAACTCATTTAATTCCATTAACTCACCACCTACTCTTTAATACTATCAAATTCAAATTAATGTCAACTCAATTTATGCTAACATAACTTACTCAATTAATCTAATCATGCTTAATTTAAAAAAAAAATTTGGGGCTAACAAAGAGTGTGTGTGGATCCGAGAAAAATAGAGGCAGTTGTGAAACAGGAAACACCTAAAAATATAGCAGAAGCGAGGAGTTTCTTAGGTCTAGCTAGTTATTACAGAGGATTTGTAGAGGGATTTTCCATGATAGCGGCCCCACTTCCTAAATCGACAAGGAAGAATCAGAAGTTTGTGTAGACAAATGAGTGCCATAACAGTTTTGAGGAATTAAAGAATAAGCTCACAATTGCACCGATTTTGACTTTGCCTTCCAGTAGTGATGGATACATAGTGTATAATGATGCCTCGAGGAAGGGATTAGGGTTTGAGTTGATGCAAGGAGATAAAGTGATTGCCTATGCTTCTAGGCAATTGAAACCTTATAAGATGAATTATCCTACGCATGACTTGGAGTTAGCTACTATAATCTTTGTTTTGAAAATATAGAGACACTACTTATATGGAATCACCACCCCGATGTTTACAGACCACAAGAGTCTTAAGTATCTGATGAGCCAGAAAGAGTTGAATTTCAGACAAAGAAGATAGTTAGAGCCACTTAAAGATTATGAATTGATGATAGACTACCATCAGGGGAAAGCTAATGTAGTAGTGGATACACTGAGTAGAAAATCGATTATGGAACATATGGAGATAGTGTTTCTTCCTTTTTTGAAGGAGTTAGCTAAACTCAGGGTGACATTGAGACAAGTCGAATCTGGTTATGCATTGGCTAATTTTAGAGTAAGGTCAGTGTTTAATGAGAAGATTAAGGAATTGCAGGAGCAAGATGAGTATTTGAGCAAGCTTAAGGAAGAGATTAAAAATGGTAAACCTTCTGAAATAGAGATAAGAGATGGATTGATGTTGATAGGTAACAAATTGTGTATTCTAGACATGCTAGAGTTGAAGGACGAGATTCTTGATGAGGCACACAATGCTTCCTATACAATGCACTCGCAGAGTACAAGAATGTACCGAGATTTAAAAGAGCACTTTTAGTGGAAAGGAAATGAAGAAAGATGTTGCAGAATATGCTAAAAAATGCTTAGTGTGTCAATAAGTTAAAGTAGAACATCAAGTGACTATTGGTAAGCTTTAACCTTTATCGATTCCTGAATGGAAATGGGAGAAGATTACAATGAATTTTTTGATAAGATTGCCAAGAACTAGCAGGAAGCATAATGCAATATGGGTGATTGTTAAGAGGCTAACCAAATCAGTGCATTTCTTGGCAATTATACAAGTAGATTCTTTGAATGCTTTAGCCAAGAAATATGTGGATGATATAATTAGACTACATGGGATTCCAAATTTGATAGTTTCGGATAGAGATCCTAGGTTCAACTCCAGGTTCTGAGAAATTTTACAAGAGGCTTTGGGAACAAAGTTACATTTTAGCACAAATTTCCATCCACAAACTGATGGACAATCAGAGAGAACAATTCAGACATCAGAGGCAATGTTGAGAGCTTGTGTTATAGATTTCAAAGGTGCATGGCATGATCATCTGCCTTTAATTGAATTCGCCTATAATAATTCCTACCACTTAGGAATTCAAATGGCACTTTATGAAGCTTTGTATGATAAAAGGTGTAGAACTCCTATTTGTTGGGATGAGGAAGGTGAAATGAGGCTTTTAGAGCATTAATTGGTGCAAGCTACAGTTGACAAGATTAAATTAATGGAAGAGAGACCCAAAACAGCTCAATATAGGATGAAATATGCAGATGCACATAGAAGGGAGATGGAATTTGAAGTTGGGGACAAAGTGTTTATTAGAGCCTCTCTATGGAAAGGAGTTTTGAGATTTGATAAGAAGGGCAAGCTAAGTCCAAGATACATAGGACCTTATGAGTTTATTAAGAAGATTGGGCCTTTAGCCTACAAGTTAGCTTTGCCACCAAAATTATCTAAGATTCACAATGTTTTCCATGTATCGATATTGTGGAAGTACCGATCATATCCTTCAGACATAGTTCAACCTTCAAAGTTCCAATTAAGGAAGGATTTGACATATGAGGAGCGACCAGTGGAGATCCTATATTTGACGGAAAAGGTCTTGAGAAACAAGATTGTAAAGTTGGTTAAAGTCTTATGGAAGAACCATGCAAGAGAGGAGGCAACATGGGAGCCTTTGGAAGGAGTTAGATGCCACCTCATAAAAGGACACGAGGAGTTCTGCAAGGGTCTATTACACCTAACTCTCCACTAAGAAAGGAGAATACGGATGAGTCTAAAGCCCTAGGAGATGCTGAGGCTTTTCTAGGGCATAGTAGTGGGCCCTATCGATCACAAACGTGGGAGTTACTTGTTTCACAGAAGCAAGTGCCTATCTTGGATCTGAGATTGTTTCAGGCATTTGTCCAAGCCATGGGCCAAATGTTGCAAACTTCTGCTCTGACCCTAATTAATATGGGGAAGCAATTTGATAAGCTGAGGAAGTATGGGACAGTAGACTTTTATGGGACCACTGATCTCAAGAAAGCTGAGATCTGGTTCAGGAAGACCAAAAGAATATTAGAGCAGATGGATTGTGAAGATGATAAGAAAGTTGTGTATGCTGCAAGTCTATTACAGGGAGATGCTTTGCATTGCGAAGGTGTGCTAGGGAGTCAGATGAAACCATCGGTGTTGGCATGGAAGCACTTCCTAGCTGCCTATACAAAGAAGTATCTATCCGAGGTTTATATTCAGCAAAAGCAGAGAGAATTACTGAATCTCACCGAGAAGGAGATGACAGTAAGTGAGTATGAGAGTTGATTTACACCGCTGTCCCATTATGCAGCTGAGATGATAATTAGTGAGGTAGCTAAGTGCCGTAGGTTTGAATCTAGATTGCATCTAGTCATCAGGGAAAAAGTGTTGGTGCAGAATTTCTATGATTTTCAACAACTGGTTAAAGTAGCGCTAAGGGTTAAGAACATGGAGAATATCAAGAGTGTTGTGAACAAAAAAAGGAAAAAAAGACAGCAATTCAGGAGGGGAGGTGGTACTCCTATGTTAGAGAGGAGTGTCGGGACTTTTCGTGCACAATTTGAGGAGATGAGTAGTTGTGCAAGCAGGTTCAGACAGGTGAGACCTGTTTCTCATCAAGCCTTAATGGCTGGATGCAACAGAAGGGGAGATGGGGATATGCCACCCATTCCCAAATGTGATCACTGCAGAAATTTTCATAAAAGGGAATGTTATCGGTTGACGGGAGCTTATTTCAACTGTGGAAAAAAAGGGCACATCGCTAGGGAATGGCCACAGTATACAAGAAAAGAAGGAACTTAAATGAAAATTTCAAAAAGGGTTAAGACTTGGAAACACAAGACTGCAACTGAAGTGGGTAGTTTCGATGTAACTAAGAAAGTGAATCTTCCAAGGAGTTTTCACGGAAGTTGTAGATCTAAAAGTTCTCTTTGAAACTGTCCTAAGACAACCTTAATCCGATAGCTCTAGGGAAAGTTATGGTAATTGTCTCAAAATAGGTACAATATGATTGAGGACGTAATCATTTTTGACTCTTTTGGCCATGACTTCATTATCCGACCTCCAAATGAAGTGATCCCTAACTTATTTTTCTATCTCTTCATAAAAATTAGTAGCCTTTGGTGTTGATTTGAAACAAATTGATGGCAAGAAAGTGAGAAAATTGATTGGAAGAGCATGACTGGGTTATGAACATACTTTGTCTTTTTAAGCATATCTTGATCTATAGAGCTTCGAATGAGATGGTTCTTATTTCAAAATAAACTAGAGACATAGAGCTACAATTGTTCTAATGAAGTCAAATTATGATTTTTGGGTGACTAACTAGTGGGGGCACGCCACCCTTGTGGGATGCATTTCTGGATGTCACATAGGATGTCAGGCACATGTCTTAAGAAGGCGGGGTGCTCAACACTTGTGGTATCAGAGTAAGGGTTGGACTTCGAAGGTAATGAAGATCACATTTTATGACTCCAAATGTTGTCTTCTGAAAACTGTGTCCAACATTTGGAGAAGCACAATCGTGCAGAAGCTTTCTAAAGGGAGATTGTTTTCTGAACATCCTTCGATCTTTTGGTTATAACGTCTTGTCCTGACATCCAAATGACTTGATTTTTGAACCAATAGACTTATAACACATTTTTCTTTATCTCCACTAAAAATTATAGCCATATAAAATGGATTGGTTGTTGAATTTAAGATGAAAATGTTGAGGAGTACTGGAATATGATAACTAGGATGATTTCACTAAACATACTTCATTATTTTGACTATATTTTGATCATTAGATATCCAAATGGAATCATTCTTGTTTTAAATTAAACTAGAGAAATATGGCTACAAATGGTTTATAGAGATAGAATTTTAATTCTGTCTATAAGAATTACATAATCTGACTTGAAATTGAATACAGAGTACAGTTATGTTTTAAGAACAGTCCAAAGTAAATTGAGTACAACTTTTGGATACTTAATTAAATTGTATGGTCTTGTTGTCATTAGAAACTTATGACATTATAGAACAACTTTCTAGAAGGAAGTGTTTCCTAATTGTGTCATTTACCTTATTAGAATGATCATGAAATGTTGACTAGAAAGTATGTTGTTAAACAAATCAAAAATGATCAATTAGGTTACGAAATTAGTTTCACATTTCTTTATTACTGTCCAAACCCTAAGTACAAATTATATTTATGAGGGTTCTTATATATGAATGATCTGGTGACAAGAATCACGATAAGATATCTGGGATTGTCATTGAACATGCATTTTGCATATTTGATATACATAGAAGTACATAAAGGAATACTTATGCAATTGTACAAAAGTGTGATATATGTAAATGTGTTTTGTAGGATATAAAGGAGCATATTGGATGCCAGTCAGACATTACTGGACCATCCAGGCAATAGCATATTGGAATATACTGTGAATCAACCTAGATGATTTTTCCTAGGATTGATTGAATTTGTTTAACTTCCAATTATTGATCTGCTTGTGAATTATTATGAATTCCATACTTTAATGATCTAAGGAATGTGTTATGTATTGGAAGTTTTATGGTTGTTTTTAAATTCTGAATGATATTTGTGTACTCAACGAAAGTTAAAATTGGACTTTGGTCTGATGACTATGACATTCTGACTATGCACCATAAATGACTACTCGATAAGGCATATTCCATTATTTGATGCATTTCATAAAATGCGTGTTCAGATAAAGGCGTTGGGATCAGAGTAGCCAGTCTGAAAGAGCTTTAAGCTCAGTATTCTACATGTAGAGCTTTGCTCCATGATTTCTATTTCTAACTGAGCCCCATAGGTCAGTATCTGTATTTGTATCTGAAGGGTACTCGATCACAACAATAATAACAAACCTGGGTCTCATATGCATCTGTATTTGTATATATCTGTTTTGAATTCGCGATGATATCAAGATGTTTCATGATAATGTGAGTATTTGGATTATTCATGTTCTAAAAGAATATATGTGAAATGTGTGACATTGTGTATACTTGGGTGAAATCATCAATGATGGTTTACTCATTGAGTTCACAAAACTCATAAAAATTTCAACGTGGCTTTTTAGGTGCAAGACAAGAGACCTAGTTTCTAAGGCTAGACTAAAGGAACATTTTGGATTAAGTTATGGCTCAAAGATCTGTCGGCTAACATCAAAAGAGTTGTAACTTGTATTTTTGTAGTTTCTTGTCATATAGAACTTGTATAAGGATTGTAAGCTTTTGTCAATGAATGCAAGGAATAGTTTTTAATTTCGTGACTTTTAATTATATTAGATGATGTCATGAGTAAGTTGGATATGTGTTTGCTCTAACTTACCATTATCAAAGGAGATATACTTGAATATCCTTTGGATGTTCAGGTATATACTTTATGGTAGTGGGATGTTGAATTTTTGGTATCAAAGCATGGTTTGGCATCTATAAGGACATATAAGAGTAAAGAGATATGATCAATAGTGAGAGATTTAGATAGTGATCACAACTTTTGTTTGTTATAGGTCACATACCATGGGAGATCAAGTTGGAGAGTCAACTGACATAGAGTCTGTAGGAGCCAATATAGAGTATGGTTTGGCATCTATAGGGATATATAAGAGTAAAAAGATATGATTAATAGTGAGAGATTTAGATAGTGATCACAAATTTTGTTTGTTATAGGTCACTTGCCATAGGAGATCAAGTTGGAGAGTTAGTTGACATGGAGTCTGTTGGAGCCAATATAAAGTCTCTTGTACCTGAGTTTGCTCAAATGCCTCCAAGAATTCTGGAAAGGTGAAAAAGAAGATACGATAAACTAGGAAAGCAGGGGTTTGTGGACTTTTACGGAAGTACAAACCCCTATTAAGGCAAAAGGGTGGTTAGAGAGAACGGAAAGAGTGCTCAATCAGATGGACTGTGAGGCAAATGAAAGATTTCATTATACGGTCTCACTACTGCAAGGTCCAGCATATCAATGGTGGAAGAGTGTTCCAAGCAATACTACCAGACCTTGTAGTTTGACTTGGGAAGATTTTCTGAGGGTGTTCAGGTATATACTTTATGGTAGTGGGATGTTGCATTCTTGGTCCCTAACTCAATCACAAAGGTGGCCGCCCTCCATTCTTACATCAAAATGATCAATTCTTACCCTAAATCAACATCAAACTTAAAAGAACAACCATAAAGATCAAACTAAACAAAAACATACAAAATAAGTCCTAAAACACAACGATAATAACCTATTATGCAAGAAACACATGCCAAATACTTATAAAAACACACACCAATGCACAACTATCATGTATCTCAACCTCCTCCTTGTCTATTCTAATCAATGGTACTCTTACTGTTCTATTTAAGACAACAAGAGGACTTAGGCAAAGGGACCCCTTGTCCCCTACCTTTTCATCCTTTGTATGGAGACTCTTAACTCCCTCATCAAGCATGAAGTGCTTGAAAATCGAAAATTCAGATACCATGCTAAATGCAGAAAGATCAAAACTAACCTCTACCTTACAGATGATCTACGTTTATTTTACATGGCCTCGATGGAATCCATACAAAGTTATATGGCAGCACTTATAAAATTCAAAAACTTCTGTGGACTACAATTCAATCCAACAAAGAGTCATTTCCTCCTATCCAAAAAAGCTACTGCTTTGGGCCCTCAAATCTCTCAATCAACTGGAATGCTTTTTAAAGAGATACCTCTTCTGTATCTTAGATTACCAATTTCTAATAAAAAAAATCTCATATGCGGAATGTACCCTACTGATAGAGAAAATATAGAGAAGAGTCAATTCGTGGGTTAACATGTCTTTGTCGTATGCAGGGAAGGTTCAACTTATCAAATCGATGTTAAACTCCCTCCATATTTATTGGAGCTCTCACATCTTTCTTTCTCATGGTATCATCAAAACCATTGAAATAATCCTTAAGAACTTCTTATGGAACCACCCAAATGGTGTTAAAGGTTCAACTAAAATGAAATAAGTTGGTATTTGTTTTCCTAAGGATGAAGTAGCATTAAACAAAACTCCTATCAAAACCACAAATCAAACCCAAATCTTGGAAAGACTATGGTGGACCCTTATGGATAAAAACTCCCTTTGGGTGAAATGGTTACACTCTTATTTTCTTAAGGAAAGAAGCCTATAGAGCATTAAGAAATCAGTCTCATACTCTCATTTTCTCAACTAGATTCTGAAATTGAGGGAAAAAGTCGAAGAAGAGATCTCTTGTAAAATTGGGAATGGCAACTTAACTTATGTCTGGTATGACAACTGGACTAGTTTGGAACCTCTCATACATCACTAGGACAATCTAAGTAGTCCTCAAACTCCCTCACTCAAACTTAAACTCAGCTTAATGATCACAGAGGGCACTTGGAATTTTCCTCAAAACCTTAGGCATCTCCAACCATCATATCTTCCCTATCCTAACTCTATGGACATTTTCTACTGGTAGACCTAACCCATCCTTAAACTCACAAACAAGGCTACAAGAGATCTTCTAAGATGTAGGAAACAACAAGTGGAATACCACAGAGGTATTTGGAGCAAGGTACTTACCCCATGTTAGCAATCCTAAATAGGCTAAATACTACTGATAGAATTCACTCAATAAATGGACAGATCATGTCTATCATGCAAGATCTGTATGAAAACAAGAGATCATCTCTTCTTCACATGCTCTTATAGCAGTAATGTATGGGAATCTACAGCCAACAGATGCCTATGGCTAAATCTTGGGAACATTATCACAGAGGTGATCCAAAAGTTCACAAACCATACAATTTCTCCAAACCCAAATAGACAGATCCAAATTCTATCCCTAGGACTCTGTTTGTATGGATTATGGAAGTAAAGAAACCTCATAAGGTTTGGTGGAACCAACATGCCCAAAGAGGTCCTCGATTATAAAATCCTCTATGATATCAAAGAACTCACTCTACTTCGTAACCTCAATCAGACATGCAACACAACCATCCTAACTTCACTGAATGTTTATAGAAGCTATGCTCAGAAGCTAATCATATGTATGAAAGAGAAGAAGAGGATACTCAGTACAGTTAAAGCAACAACGAAGAAATTAAAATACCTAATCGACTGATCCAGTGTCAAAACTACCAAACCTCCATAAGATCCTCGTCACTTGACAAATTCCCTGGAGGAGATAAGAATGCCTATGAGATTGTATCTCTCATATCCTCCTCTTTTCTCATGACCCTAATTAGGATTCATCTCCTTATCTTGGTTGTCCAGCTTGAAGATGAAGAATCCATCCATTGCCCTAATTTAGAAGCTTCGTGATACTCCATTTGAGAGGAGAAGTTTTCTTTACCATATATAGCTATCATTAATAGTTAATGCTTCTTACCTCCACCTATTAAATGTTGACGTTTTTCATGATGTTTCCTAAGTGTCCTGTTGGCTTTGCCTTATCCATTTTTAGCTTCTCCTGTATGTAGGAGTAGCTATTGTACTCGTGTATCTCTTTCATATTATCTCTATAAAATTCATTTAATTTTTCAAAAAAAACCTCAACAAATATTGGTGTTGTCACTTATAACTTCCTTATAAATTCATCAAATATATTGAAAAGATGATGAAGAAATTTCTCTAGTTTAGGAAATCAACATCCATTTTAAATACTAAATTGAAATGGTTTAAGGTTTGCTCTCCAAAGAAGGGAGCCTGAAGATAAAATCAAACAAGATTTTCAACAAGATGCTCCTAGCAAAATGAATTTGGAAGCTCTTCACTGACCCTGAATCTATTTAGGTGAAATAGAGACACTCTTACAAATTAAAGGGCCATAACTTCTAAGGTTTCAAACCTCAACAGGGTAACTCCTAGTCTATAAATCAAATGCTAAAACTCAAAATCTTTGTAAACTAAGAAATCAAAGTAATGATTAGGAATGATAACTTGACTTAATTTTGATATGATAATTAGAATAACCTTGGTCCCTAACACAAAATAGAAGGAATGGATAACTTCAAATGCCTAATCCTCTAATGGTCGAGGTCAATATAATCATTAAGAATGGAGCATGGAACTACAAATTTACGGGGTTCGATGTTGGACCCCGTTTTCAGAGTCCAACATCGGACATGGAAGCGTGGTGCTTGGTGTGTGAGGTGAAACATATAATTTAAAAGAAGAAGAAAAAATCCCTTGGAAGCACAAGGGGGCGTCGTCGCGGCATGTGATGTCTCGCCGCGGCGAACCCTCTCGGGCTAGCAACGCCGCAGCGGGCAATTAAGCCCTCGCTGCGGCGAGCAAAAGGGTCCTCGCCCCGGTGAGCGAAACAGCACTCGCCGCGGTGAACCCAACATGCGGCGAACGCCTACTTCAGCCCACCGTGAACAAACCTGAAACTTACTCTCATTTTATTAAATCAACCCATCCCAAAACTCATCAAAATAAACTCAAGCAAACTTCTAAATGATTCAATGCGAAAGACTTGGAACAAAAACATCCATATCTCATTAATATCCAAAAGATGAGTTTTACAAAGCTTTAATAACATTTCAAACCAAATTACAACCTTTGAGTTCATGAGTCAAAAGTACAAAATACACTTGAACCAATAAAACTTGAAATGTAACTAAAGCCTTGACTTCCAAAAGTACAACTTGAAAATACAAAATCATGACAAATCGGAGTGATGCCATAACTCTTGGCTTACTCGGTCTCTTGCTCATCACCTGAATGGGGAGGGTAAAGGGGGTGAGCTATGAAGCTCGTGGGAACACATTTATAATACAGAAATAAGCAAAATTATTCAAAAGATAACTCATTGATGTGGTATACTTTGAAATCATAGTATTTGAGCATGTAAAATTCATTATCTCGAAAAGCTTGATCTTTAAACAATTCATGAGTAGAATTTAAAACATGTATGCATAAAACATGATAACAGATCATGAACACATAAGCACATAAGCATAACAGAATGGTTTGGGTTAGTCCGGGTTCATGACGCACTGCACATTCCCATCGAAATAGCCCTGTGTAGACGTAGTTTCTTGAGGAATCCTTGTGGGGAGCTCCGTGCCACTAGCGGGCAGACGGGAGAAGCCTTTACATGGTCAACATGCATGTGACGGTTCTTGAGGGACTACCACAAACCCACATAACATGCATGGTTCAAAATCTTGTAAACATGTTGCCAAACTGGCACTTTCTTTTCATGAACTTGATATCCTTGTATAAATCGTTTCGAAGAACATGACTTCATATGCATGTATTCTTTGAAAAGAGAAACCCTTTTTGAAACCTTTTTCACCAATCATGAATGCAAATCATATAGCAAACAAATAATCATTTCACAATAGAAAATAAGGCAACATTGATGATGCAAAGTTAAATCATTAAATCTTTCTTGATTCAAACAAAACAGTGTGTGACTTATTTACTATATTATAAACATGTACCCACCTTGAATTTCTTGCTTATAACTTGCTTAGGAATGCCTTTCCTCTTGTTCCCCTTGCTCCTCTTGCCTCACTTGATTTCCTTAACCAAACAACCAAAATTCTAATCAATTTGGTGTAGAAATCGGAAAGTCATACTTTAACAGTTCAAACTATAACTTATTATGAAACATAAATTTTATGCTCAACGTCCATCCAAAATTTGATATCCTTAGAGACTGAATCTGTAACATCCCGTTACTGCTAGCTAGAGTAAATT
Source organism: Erythroxylum cassinoides (assembly GCA_027478405.1). Lineage (NCBI taxonomy): Eukaryota > Viridiplantae > Streptophyta > Magnoliopsida > Malpighiales > Erythroxylaceae > Erythroxylum > Erythroxylum cassinoides. The sequence goes on from JANIPM010000006.1 coordinate 38,217,119, forward strand.
GGTAATTGGGACAGACTGATAGGTTTCCTTGCATTCATTGAATGAGCATGTTACTGGCCTCTAATTATAGAGGAACAAGTTTACTGCATATGCATTTATTCATTGGTACATGCATTCATGATTCTCCGGCATTTTAATTGAGAGCATGGACTGACTGAACTGACTGGACAGACTGGATTGACTGGTTGAGGGTTGATTAAGGAATTAGGAGTAATTGGTAAATTATAGAGGCTTATAGGAAATTTTTGGGAAATTCGGGAGAAAATGCCCGGACCGGAAATAATTGGGTGACTGATCGATTGACTGTATAATACAGAAAGAACTGTCCAATGGCAATGGGAAAATTAGAATTTTACTGATAGGAAATAAATATGTTGAGCCATTGAAATTTTGAGACTAAAATTTGGACTGATTTAGAGACTATGTCTATAAATAAGTACCTTAGGCTTTCAATTGGGTATTTTGAGAATTGGGCAAAATCGTTCTTCTCTTCTCTCCCACGACGTTCGATGGTTCTCCCCCATCGGTGAGGATTCTTTGATCTTTCCTTGCAGTTTCTTCTTATTGGGCAAGGCTAACTGGTTTATTATGGTTGATGAAGGTTGAGAAAATTGGAGAGTGTTCAATCGTGGATTTTGAAGGATTTTAGGGTTTACGGTGATCTTGAGAGATTTGTGGATTTGAGCTTTGATTGGTAAGTTTTAATGAATTTAATGTTATTATTAATGGTTTCTACTGTATTTATGGAATTTATTATGTTTGATTGGGTAGTTGGGAGTGTTTATGGATGGGTTTTGTTTTTGGTGTTGCCGTGGGTGTGTAAAGGGTCGAAGAGTGGATTTGTGGAAGTTTTGATGACTGTATATGTTAAGGTTTCCGATGATGAAATTGCTTGATTTATGTGTATTGAATTGTTTGAGAGTTGTTGAAAGAGGAAAGATTGGATTTGGAGAGTTATAGAGTCGGAAATATGGGAATACTGGACTGGTGTGTTTAAAAGATATGTGTTGGGGAAGAAGGAGAGCTGTATGTGTAGATTGGATTTAGATTGGAGACTACGCGACTTTGAGTAGCTCGGCATGCGGACGAGCAGAGTGTAGCTCGGCATGCGGATGAGCTGCGGATCGATCGGTCAAGCGAGCGAGCGACCGACCAGCTGCGGATCGATCGGTCATGCGAGCGATCGACCGACCAGCTGCGGATCGATCGGTCATGCAAGCGATCGACCAACCAGCTGCGGACCGATCGGTCATGCGAGCGACCGACCGACGAGCTGCTTATCGATCGGTCATGCGGGCGACCGAGCGACGAGCAGTGTGTAGCTCGGCCATGCAGGCGAGCTGTGGACGAGCGATCCTGCGTAGCTCGTGAGGCGAGCGAGTGGTTCAGCAAGCGGGCTAGGGCTCACGCCCAGGTCGACCTACGGGCATGCGGTTGAGCGCCCAGGCGCAAACATGGACGCGATGCCACTTGGTTTTTCTGTTCCTTGTTGACCTCCGCCCTGGTGTCCGAAGAGGTGTGTTTGAGAATTATTATGGGAGTTAGAATTGAATTAAATGGTATTGAATTATAGTGATTAAGGTCGGTCATGGTACATAGTGTGACCTAAGTGTCAAATTGGGACAATTGGAGTTTTAATTGGAAATTGCAATAGAGGTTTCGACCGAATGAATAGGAAATGGTTATAGAGAGTATGAATTGAGGAAAATTGACTGAATTTTAGGATTGGATCAATTACTGTCGATCAATTGAATAAAGAGGCAGAATTGGGCTTAAGAGTTCAAGATTGGGTATTAGCACCGGAAAATCGTGAACATGCATAGTACGTCATTTCACTGAGACATATGCATTACTGTACTGTTAATTGAGCAATTAGTAATGGGAATATATTTTACTGTTATAGAGGCGTTGTTGGATCGTCGTTCTACGGACATTGCCGGGACTTCCAGGCAGTAGCTCGGAAGTTACAGGTGGGTAACCTAGTTGGTTTCTCAAATTCTTGATTGCTTACATGCCTTACGTGAATTACATGCAAAGGTGAATTGTATGACTACTGTATGATTACCGGCATGTATTAGATTGAATTACATGCTTTTACTGTACTGGATTGGACTACTGTATGACACTGAAAATTGGTAGTACTGGGCTTTTATAGCCATATTACTGGATTACTGAGTACTGCCACACTGGGCTTTTAGCCATACACTGTAAATTACTGAACACTGCACTGCATGCATAAATGCATGATCAGATAATGGACGTGTCCCAAGTTGCTATTTTCACTGAAAAGAGCCTCGAGCTCTCACACTGTACTGACCGGGCCTAGCCCGAGGGGAGAAATCCCTGACGCGTCCCCACTGTTTACTGACTGAGCACTTGGGCACAACACTGAATAACTGGA
>JANIPM010000006.1:38221673-38234629 GCA_027478405.1 Erythroxylum cassinoides
GTATGACTACCGCTAGCCAGACAGAGTAAAGGGGTCGGGATCAGTGTCGTTCACATCTGCATTAGTATAGTGATTTGTTTTGATGGGCCCCATTTGATTATGTGTAATTGTATAATGTGATTGAACTTGTTTTATATTTGAAAATGTTTTGTATTAAAGCGGGCCCATAATGTTTATTGTTTCTGCGCACTCTATTGGTTTGATAGAAAAGGAAAAAATGTCAACGAGTTTTAAAAGGTAATGTTTGTTCGAGTACGCCACCCTCGCGGGTCACGGGCTCGGATATCACCGTCGGTATCGGGTTCGGGTCTTCGCGGGAGTGGGGTGCTACAGCATCGATGTCTAATCCAGAAACAAAGAAATGTATATGAAAACATGTATTCTCCACTACACACCTGAAAAGTAACCTCCCTAGATTGATAGAATAATTTAGTCTTTCTCAGTTCTCCAAGACCTTAGGTTCTAATAATAGAACTCTTTCACAATTGGCTCGGAACATTAAAAAAAAATCACCATCGATCTAGTGACAAATTGCATTAAATATCGAACAGAACACCACCTGAAGATACAATTAAGACTGCAAAAAGCTAGCATACTTGGCCCCTAAGAAAAGCCTCTGAACACAAAGTAGGGCATTTTTGGTAACTTCCGCATTCTCATGGTTCATCAGTTTCATCATGCGCTCCTTAGCTTTAAGGTCTGTCGCGATGACCCTCCCAGCAGGATGATGCTGAATAAATTGAGAGAGATCAAAGCAAGCCACAGCCAAGGCTCTTGGGTCACTTGATGTGTCCAAAATTGTGATGAGGACCCTCAGAATCTGAGGACAAACATTATCCATTAGGACTAAAACTTTTCTTCCACTCGTAAAATACAAGAAACTGTTGCTCAGCTGATGTCAGAACTTCTCAGTTCGTATATTACTGATATTGGTTTTGCCTTCAGATGACCCAGTTTCATCTGATTTGCCTGTACATTAATAGCTTTACTATCAAAAGTATCATGCAGCTTCATCTTATTTGCAAGTACATTAATAGCTTTACTACCAAAACTACTGTATGCATCTTTTTACCAGTCATCCATTAGCTCAAAAATGGAACGGAAAAAGTTGAATGCTAGGTTTGTGGTTAAGCCAATCCCATAACATATCTACAATGTGTCCTCCGTATCCTTAGAATACAAGGACAAACTAAAATATGTTTATATTTGAAAAGGGAATACAAGAACAGTTGGTTCTTCTTTCCATTGACATCTTGAATTGAGAAATTAGAATCTCAAAATGCCAAATTACCCCTCATATTTGAAGACACTTGGTATAATTAGAGATTTCAATAATAGAGCTATTCTATTGAAAGTTTTAATGCTGAAAGTGCTGTCTTCTATACTAATCTCCACTCTTACCATCTGGGTTAGATGATTAACATGCTACAAAGTGATAATTAGAAAATCATCTGCAAGGTTAAGAGTTGGGAAACCTAACAGGTCCCAAGATGAGGTGCCCAGATTCCCACCAACAATAGTGTAAATGTCTACACAACTGTTCACTTTTCCTGGTATCACCTTGCTCAATAAAGGGGGATGTGGCTGTTTGATGATCAATTGGGCCTCTAAAATCATCTTCTATAACTCCATATTCAAAAAAATTATCCAAATAAAGACTAACAACAGTTTGAAATGAGAACAGTTACAACAATATATGGCCCATGTAAACAGAATAGAGAACCCTTAGCACTTCATTCAGACAATAATAGACAGTGAAGTACCTGAAGATCACTCTCTTCAAAATGATTAATGTTATCACGCCAGAACACAGGATCTTTGTGCATGGGGGACCAATCAAGATTCCCTAGAAGAACCTCTTGCTTGTACTTATCGAAAGAACTTAATTTCTTTATGTTGTCCCTCAACCCATCTTCCAGTTGATTTAGGGCCTCCAGTAGGTCCTAGCAAACATTCCAAATCATCAAAGGAATAGCACCACTTGAGGAACTATATAACTGTTTAAGAAATTACTATAATGATAAAACTCCTGAAATGTATATTTCTAGCTAGTATATTCTACCACAATCACGTTCTTCACCAGACCTGAAAGGAGCAGCAGAATGGCATGGAATGCAAAGCAGCCAGTAGGAAAATAGACAGCCAAGATATAAGAATATGAACTCACAAGAAATAAACCTTTTGAAGCCAAAAATTCGATTGATAATCTTGCCTCGTAATAGGTAAAACCAAAGAAATCCCTCCACCAAAGAGATTTTCTTTCATTTTAAACTTGATTTCTTCCTTTTTAATAGATTTCTTTAGATTTTTATAAAATATAAAAATTTTCTATAAATTGTAAAATGAGATATATTTGAATGGTTTGAATAAAAAATTTGCGCTATATCATACTTAAATCTTTTAGTTATAGATTCTACTTGGTTCATTTTTTGCATTTAAAATCTTAAATTTATAATTTTATCCAAGTATTTTGACTTAAGGATTATAATCCAAATTAATTTGCTCCTGAAGTAGAAAAAATCTTCATTTGATAAAATATCAAATATGGTCAGTTTTTAAGACATCTTAAATCTAGTTAAACTAAACGCAAATCTACCTAAAAAATCTTTACATACCTATAGCTTCAAAACTAAGAAAAATTCAACATGAAATAACTAAAACATGAAAATAAACATATGAATTGAAGTACAACACATCAATCACTCGATGGATTCCATCATATAAAGTAACAATTAAACTTAATGGTAGCTCAAAAGGAACATGGCGTAGGAATTAGTTTAACAGAGGTAGTGTAAAAGGAATCTCAGATGACGAACCTTTAACATAGTATATCTTTGTTTAGTCATATCTATTGTGCTATGCTTACATATAATAAAATTTAAGACCTTAATTGAAGATCAGATTCCCTAACAACTAAGACTTACAAACTTAATATAGAATGTTACTCTTTAACACTTTCAACCAACATGTGAAAAATTGAAAACAAATTTGAGAAACAAAGACAAAACTCAAAAGTCCATTTCCATATCCAAATTTAAGTTCCCAAGGAAACTTTTCCTTTTTTTACATTGAGCAGTTAACTGCAATACTAAGGATACTGAAAAATGATGATAAGCACTCTAATCATCTTTTTATGAGAAAACGATATGTTAAAAGAACAATACAACAATTAAGACTGTATCAGAAGACCCAACAGAAAAAAGATCAAATGTAGTAGCTAGTCAAGGGGGAAAAAACAAAGATAAAATAATGAAATATGCCATCCTTACATCAACAGGAAGATGAGGTAAATATTAAAGTACATTTATCCTAGTATTTTTTGTCTAGTTAATCCCATAATGGAAAATAATATATTTTATAGGATAGAACAATATCTCTTCCTTTATATTTTAAGTATTGAATACAACAGACAGCAGCCCAGCTGAAGGATTTACAGTTAAAGCATTATACTTCCCGTACCTCATCACTCCATGCCTGTGTTTTCAAACTTTGGACAATTTGTGGTAGTCCAAGGTCCACCATCTGAGCACCAAAATTTCCCTTAGAAAGCAAGTTCTTGAAGGTGAGGACAACCACCCTAACAACCTATAGAAAACCAATACAATCAACTTGGAAAGTCAACGAAAAAGACAGAATGGTCCAGAACCAAACTTCAGAGGTTATTTCTTGTGACTCTTCAAATAAAAATTACTAAAAATTTACAAGTGAAATACATGCATAAAGACACATACATCCAGAGAGAAACGTGAATCATGTGCCATAATGATAACCAATTAAATTTGTGTATCATGTTTAACTTGAAGATCAAATGGAAAAAAGGTTAGCTAGATATATGAAAAACTCACCTTCTCCTTTGTGGAAGTTTTCACGACATCAACTAGTCGTGGCAAGCTTCTAGATGTAGCCAAGTACTCAATTGCATGTTCATAGTAAGACAACAGCCAGACACAAAGACATGTTTCATATAGAAGCTGTAACAAAAAAAGGAAAAAGAATAAGGAAAAGAAATATATGGATGTAATGCAATTCAAAGATGCAGGAAGAATAATAGTGGGCTGGACTTCTTTACTATTGTGTGTTGTAAATTGAATGCACCAAATTGTCAAACCTGAGTTAACCAATTTGAAAATGTCTGCATCCATAAAAAGATGATTTGATACCTGGATAGACTGCTGGGTAGATGCAGGTGAGATTAGAGGAATCAATAACTTCACCCCATCTGCATGAACAAATGATGATCTGACCAAGGGCTCCTTGAGCAATGTTGCAAGACAATTGATGGCAACAACAATGCCACGACTAGGATGTGATGGCTTCTTCAGCTACACACCAAATGACAACAAGAGCACAATTTTATGATGAAAAATGTCATCTAAACAATATGAAGGAAACAAAAAAAACCCAGTGTTCTAAAACAACATATGCCTACCTGAGCACAGAGCCATTCAACCAATCCTTTCAATACATCATCAATGCCAGTGAGTTTACTCTTTGAATTTGAAGCCGCTCCATTTGAATATACACCATCTTGAGATTTTTGCCTAGCGCTAAAACCCAAGAGAGATTGACAATTACCAAAGAGAGGATTAATATATCCAATCAGTTCTTGAAACTCTGTAAACAAAAGTCAGGGGATAAACATTTAGGTACCTTACTATTGAGGCAAGTATTTTGCAGCTCTTTTCCTGAATGAACCAGTTTCCCTTCCAAAGCAATCTGAAAGAGGAGCTCATTTTTCATTATCTTGAAAGATATGACATAACTAAACACAAGATACTTTATCATATAGACCAAAAAAATGGGAGACTTTTTGACTTGAATATTCAAACAAGAAAGCAACAAATATAGAAGACATCAAAATGCATAAAACTAAGCTTTTCACAGTCCAAACATATACATTCGTTGCACATTTATGTCTTGTCTAAATATCTAGTGACCTAACAATAAACAGTACATTAGTTTTGACGGCACTCTTTAAATCAACCGTATTGAAAACCCAGATTCTGCAAATTGATTAAAGATTAAGTCTAAAAAGGAATGCAACCTAATTGTTTACCAAAAAGTAAAATTATTGGCTCCAAGTGACAATTATTAAAATGAGTAAGGTAAGTAGTTGACGAACATAACGTGTTAGGCACCATAATTATTGTCAAAACACAAAAGTTTTCATATGCAAATAGCTACAGGCATGATATTATGCATTCACATTTCTTCTTTCTTCCATAGACTTATCAGGTCAAGAGTACGATAAATTTATGTATTGAGCAAACCAAATGCCTCAGAAATAGCTCAAACTAACACGATAAGGAAACTACTAGAACTTTCAAGTCAAATACATTAGAAAGTGTAGTCACCATAGATTACATCACATTAAAGAAGCATATCTACATATTTTTCCTGAAAATGGAAGAGGCAATGTGGCTCAAACAACTAGTCATAAATCACCAGATCTTCAAATGGAAACTCAACTTAAGAAAGGTTCATAAGGGTCTTCATTTGCAAAAGACCTATCGTGGAATAATCGGGCTCTTTTTGGGTTTGCTGCAATGGAAAACAACAGATAGTTTAATTGTATGAATAAATAGTAAATCAAAATCAGAGAGTGGAGTAATGGAAAACGAAGTATAAGTTAATTGTGTGAACAAATAATTATTAGAAGTTGAAGATAGTAGCGTGAATAACCTGTTAGCATTTCATCAATCAAAGCCAGAACATATTCAACTGTCTCTTCCTTGAATATATCACGTAAAATATTAACAAACACCCGAACATAAGCCGGACCATCCTGTAGCAATAAAAGGAGAATTAACCACATGCCCCCAATCACTGTTGTTAGCCAATGCAACAATTCATGGCATACATTTCGCAGGAAAATGAAACCAAAACCCAAGACTGATTAATTACTATGTAATTGTACCAGGCTTTCGCTATACTCTCAAATTATCAAAATTAGTAAAATTAAAAGTCATTGGGAAAACTAATCAAAAGATCAAAGAATTAGAGAGTAATAACTCCATGATTATATAAATGATTCGACACAAAGTGAGAGAGGGAATCACATCATCAAGCAATTGAGCCCTGTAAGTCTCAGATCTGTTATCGTAACGCCTTAACAACTGAAGGTCTGTTCCCGATATCAGCCTTGTTGTCATGTATGTCTCCCACGGGATGTCCCTTTTTAGTACCTATACATAAACAAACAAACAAACAACTCGCATCAACCAATACACCCAGAATAAATACGAACCGCAATTTAACTTCGTAGAATAAAATCCCTAACCAATTGCAGTTACAAGTTTAGACCAAAATAATAACAATAATAATAAACAACGAATCAAATAAGTATCAGATGGAAAAACAAATTTTAGAGAAATTAGAGAAGTAGTAACAGATCAAGAACCTGCTCTGTGGTTAGTTCCGCCTGGGCCATCTGATACTGAAAAAAAATGAAAAAAAAAAGAGGAGAGATTTGATGGTATAAGTCAGATTAAAAAACCTGCAACCAGAAAAAGAGTGAAATAAGTTGAAGAAAGGAAAAGAGTGAAAATAGTGGGTGTGGATCGAGTTTGAGAGAGAAGAGAGTACCTGGACGACTCGGAGTGAATTTGTGGATGTGTTAAATGGAAAGGAAGGGAGAGAGAGGACAGTGCTCGTGAAGGCTGAAGAGCTTGTTTCTTTCTTAAAGAAACGATCCAGATGTAGAGATCTTGGAGATGATTTGGCTTCTAGTACGCAAATTATGCAATGTAACAATAAAAATTCAAGATAAAATTTACATAAAAAGAACCATCATTATGTAGTTTTTGATCTAGGCTGGACAAGTAGAAGTGTATGTTGCTCGTTGTCTCTTTAGCCTATTCAATTATATTTCTCAATGTTTTAACAAAATTTAATACGATAAATTTTAAAATTTATAAGATTTAAGTAGGTATAAAATTAGTTAAAGATTCAATAAAATTTTATACCACTTATTGAAAATTTAAAATTTAATTAAAAAAGGAAAATATTATATAAAAATAATTAATTATTTTTAATTTTTAAAAATTGATTAGTTTACGAAAACCAACTAATTGATTAATAAATTGATTAATTTTAACAAAATGACTATAAAAGTAAATTAAACCGAAAAATAAAATTTTGAACTAAAAATTTAACGTGTTTAAAATTTTTATAATTAAATTAATCAAATAAGTTTGATTTTTAAATCATTAATATTTCTTACATACCTATTATAAACTAGACTTTCCAGATATTTTACATCAAATAACAAATATGAATAAAGGATTTTCTTTTTTGGCTAAATGAAAATATATTTATTAATACGTCATGAACGAAAAATACATAATTTGTCTGTCTGCTTATATTTTCTCTCTTTGTATCCCTTGATCTCCTATTAGAGATGGGAAAAGTATGTGAGGACAGGTCTACATGTTTACCTAATTACAATAATATTAAACTTCAAGCCCCTAAGTAACCATAATTTGTAAGGCCCCAAATTACATCCTAATTGGAATGATACATGTCCACAAAAATAAATGTGATAGATGTTAAAATTGTTATATGAATTGAATGTGAATCATATATGTCTTAAATTTTTGGTTTAATGGATCATATTTAGTAACTTGGAATTAACTGTTACCATTAGATAATTGAGATATTAAAATGTACATTTGGACTAGGAAAATGTCAAGTAGCAAGATAAGTTAATACATGAAAATTGGATGACTAGGCCTATACATTGAATGACATTTGGCATAGCTAAAGCATTGACAAATGACACAGTTAATAAATTGACAAGTGGCAACAATAAGTGAGAGACAAATGGTCTAATATATTGGTGACATTTGGCAACTCCTATATAGGACAAATGAAGAACAAGCATAGTGACATATGTTGTTACAATTTGATGACACCTAGCATTGGATGAGACAAGTTTCTGCTGGAGTAATTTTTGTTTTTCTCATTCTTCACCATCTTGCATTCTCTCCACCGAAACTCTCTCACTTACACCTTCTAGAGTTTTTGTTTGATTTTGGGTCATCAACTCTTAAGAATCCTTGCACGAGACTACATCAAGAAATCTACTTTATACTATCTTCTATGTTGTTATCATCTTAGTGTTAAGATCATCCTACATATACCTTGATTTTGGAAGTGTGTTGGTTGCATGAAGGGCTGGATTACTTGGTTCTTTTAAGAAGGAACTTGAAGTTAATTAGGTAAGGGAATTCTAAATTTGATGGCATGTTGTAATATGAATTCTATGTTACTTAAATTGGAATCAAATATGTGTGGAATGGATGATATAATAAGGTCTAGAACATGATGCTTGTTTTATGGATTTTTCTATAGACTTTGTTGCATGAAAGACAATGGCTTGTGAGTTGCCAAATGAGTGATTTTGAGTTGAAATTGGATATGAAATTAATGAGGAGTTGGTATGTAATTGAGGTATACTTGAAGCATGAATTAGGGAATGTTTGAATATGGAATTCACAAGAAAATAGTCATGCCACGATCATGGGCAGATGCATTAGCTTCTGTCATGATCACAAGAATGTACCCCACGATCATGGGCAAGCCTTAACATGGTAATCTTTGTTTTTATGTAATTGTTGAACCATAGTAGGATAATAAACCATACATTTGTATAATTGAAGTTAGTTAGGGTTTGTAATGAACCTAGTTTGAGATTAGATTAATTGGTTAAAGGTTGAACAGGTTTTGGATTTTTAACTGAGGTAATAACTTATGGAAGGAGTTATTTGATAACAAGTATCTAATTTGGAACTTATTAAATAAATAAAGTATACTTATGAACACAATTGTGATTTAAATGATATAAGTGCTATGTTAGTTATGAATGTTTGTTAATTGGGAATTTAGGTGAGTACATGGAAAGTGTAATTACTTAATGTATCCTTTGGTGCATCATTTCAAATCCTTATGTTTATAAAGTATGTTGAGTTTGATCAAATGTGAATGAGTATGTTCAAGTTGAGTAAAGTGGAATAGAGTCATATGTTTGGCAATATATCTTTTACATGAGACTTCTGAAATGTGACATGTTTTGTTTTAAAAATTGTTAATTCGTAGTTGTGGGTAAATACGCATGCCTAGAAGGATCTGCAGATGCTCCTATAACTTGACACTAAGGTGTCCTTTGATTATTGACATTACGGTGTCCCCTGATTTTGAGACATAAGTCTCTTCTGTTCTGTTATACCAATCATGATATCTTCTGTTCTGGTCCTATTACCCACTTCTATAAAAATGATTAGCAGGCTAACTTATTTTGTATTATGATACATGTTCAGTTTTGTTATAAACAAGTTATGATCTTATACAAGATATGTTTTGATTTAATACAAAACATATTTTGATATGATACAAGTCATATTTTTATCTAAAAGAGTTATATCCTATTTTGATAATTAGTTATGATACATGTACATTATGTTCTAATGTTTATGAGTTTTGTTTTGATATAAGAAATTTCTATGTCGATGAATCATATTTTATTCTAAGACACATAATTGGATTGCTCTTTAATATGAACAATTAAAGATTGCTTGTGATATGATTTGATTATATGCATGTGAATGCTAGATGACTGTTAGAAATAGTCACTAGTTTATATCTTCGTTAGTTATTCCGCCACTAAGCTATATGCTTAGCACAGTGGTTTTGCCTCCGTGTAGGTTCTGATAAGAAGGTTTAAGGACTGGGACAAAGACAACAGTAGTGGCTAAGAAGAATATGTTTTGTTTTGGAAATGTTCAGCTTGTTTTTTAGTTGTACTCCATATGTTGAGACATATCGTATCTTGATGTAAATGGTTTGTAATAACCTTAATATAGGTTGGCTTTTGAATTTATGGCATATAGTTTGATAAGTACAATATGTATGATATGTTTTGTTTAAAAAAACATATGAAGAAATGAAATGTATGTTTGCTTAAGTTCTGGAAATGCTTTGGAATGTTTGGTATGTTTTAGTTATGTTTTGTGTGACATTACATATCCTCCTAGGGGTATTTGGGTGTCACAATTGTTTGGTATCAGAGCATCGTTTAGGTGATTCTATTTTAACCAACGCTTAAATATTACTTATACTTGGATATCAGAGTTGTGTTTGGCCTAATGAGGTTTGTCCCACATTTTGGTTTTAAATTTAAGTATGGAAAGATCTCATGGTTTATTACATCCTATTTCGATTCTTCAACGAAAATGGGATAACATTATCATGGATTTTGTCACTTGACTTCCTCTCAGTCAAAGGAAGCATGATGTTGTATGGGTGATTCTAGATAAGTTCACCAAGTCTACCCACTTTTCTGCCTATTTGTCTTGATTATTCATTGGATAGGCTTGCGGATATATATATGAAAGAGATAGTGAGGTTGCATGGGGTACCGTTGTCTATTATTTCTGATCATGATCCTCAATTTACTTCAAGATTCTAGAAAAGTCTACAAAAGGCTTTGGGTACTCTAGTCAAGTTTAGTATTGCTTTCTATCGCCAGACAGATGAACAATTTGAACAGGTCATTCAAATACTGGAAGATATGCTTCAGGGTTGTGTGTTACAATTTTTAGGAAGTTGGGATAACTATCTTGCTATAATGGAGTTTTCCTATAACAAGAATTATCAGACTAGTATTGGCATGGTGCCTTATAAAGCCCCATATGGTAGGAAGTTTGTAGACAAAATTGAAAGGAAATCAAAATATCTATTACGTGGAGAGGTTGAACTTGGAGCTGGAATGGTTGTTTAATTATCATATTAAGAGGTTATGAATTGGTATAAAGTTATATTATTGGATTTGATATTAGATTTTCATGATGGTTACGTATCATATATTTCTGAATTGATTGAGAACATACTTTAGTAAGATGAAATAAATGATAGCGATATATATGGAAGTCCTCAAGATTAAGTTAATCGGTTATTGTGAGTACACATTTGATAGTATAGTTACTTTGGTGAATGATGTTACTGAGCACATATGTAGTACATGCTTGGATGTGGAAAATGCTCTGTCCTAGACCCCATAGGAAAAATTCTAAAATGAATTAGATTAATGCAGTGGAAGCATGGATTTATGTGAATATATTGAAATGGTGACTACTAAGGATAGGTAACTTTTGTATGGTCATAGAATACTTAAATGTTATCCAGAATCAATTAAGGTCAAGGTATCATTAGCTTAAGATATTAATTGGTGACTTTTAAAAAATAAATCTTTAGATAAGATGCAATGATCTTAATGGTACATACCAAGGCATAAGAGTAAATGTGCATGCTTATTGTTTCATCAAGTTTTAGCGTATAGAACATTCTGATTATGTGATATATGATGGTAATTGATCGTATTGAGATATTATGAATGGCCGAAAAGCAACGATGAACATAATTGACCAATAAGGATTTCATGAACAATATAGATCGTTGAGGAAAGAAAATTTTCTTTTTATGAGAACTTTCACTTAATTGTATCGTGTAGACAAAATGTTACATTTTAGGAATAGATAGATATTGAACCAATCAGAAGTAAATATTGGAGTCGGATAATTATGATAATCAAGCACGAGAAGCTGCATAGGAAATTGAAGAGAACATAAGATAACATAGCCCCCATCTGTTGAATTAGTTGGTTAAGAATTTCAAGGACGAAATTCTTTTAAGGAGGAGAAAATTGTAAGGCCCAAATTACAACCTAGCTGGAATGATACATGTCTATGAAAATAAATGTGATAGGTGTTAAAATTGTGATATGAATTGAATGTGAATTGTATATCTTGAATTTTTGGTTCAATGGATCATACACAGTGATTAATTGTTACCATTAGAGAATTGACGACTAGGAAAATGTCAAGTGATAAGATAAGTTTGTACATGAAAATTGGATGACTAGTCCTATATGCTGTTACAATTTGATGATACCTAGCATTGGATGAGACAAGTTTCTGCTAGAGTAATTTCTATTTTGCTCATTCTTCACCATGTTGCACTCTCTCCATCGAAACTCTCTCACTCATACCTCTTTGAGTTTTTGCTTGGTTTTGGGTCATCAACACTTAAGAATCCTTACATGAGACTGCATCAAGAAAGTTACTTTATACTATCTTCTATGTTGTTATCATATTAGTGTTAAGAGCATCCCATATCTACCTTGATTTGGAAGTGTGTTGGTTGAATGAAGGGCTAGATTACTTGGTTCTTTGAAGAAGGAAATTGAAGTTAATTAAGTAAGGGAATTCTAAACTTGATGGCATGTTGTAATATGAATTCTATGTTACTTGTATTGGTATGGAATACTTGTGGAATTGATGATATAATAAGGTCTAGAATATGATGCTTGTTTAATGGATTTTGCTATGGACTTTGTTACATGAAAGACAATGGCTTTTGAGCTACCAAATTAGTGATTTTGAGTTGAAATTGGATATGAAATTAATGAGGAATTGGCATGTAATTGAGATATACTTGAAGCATGAATTAGGGATTGTCATGTTGGTGTTTTGAAATTTGGAAGGAGATGTTTGAATATGAAATTCATAGGAAAATAGTCAGGCCACGATCATGGCATTCATCCCACGATCGTGGGCAGATGCATTAGCTTCTATCACAATCGTGGGAATGTACCCCAAGATCGCGGGTAAGGCCTTTGTAACATCCCGTTACCCATGTTAGGGCTAGAATTGTGAATTATGAGAATTTATGAAAAATTAGGAAAATGCACATTATGCATTATTAATTGTGACATGCACATTTTTGCACATTTATATGATTGTACATGCATTCTTTGACACTTCCGGGTACAATTGAGTTGTTAGATATGATTAAAATGTGATTTGGCAATTTTAGTAATATTTCGGGTATTTTAGAATTTTTAGTGAATTTTGTGAAAAATATTGATTTATTGGCCAATTATGGGGTGACATGTGGCAACC
>JANIPM010000006.1:38256546-38269813 GCA_027478405.1 Erythroxylum cassinoides
AGGATATTGTGTTCATGAAATCAAGTTTCGAAAATGTGCCATTTTGGGCAACAAGTTTACAAGTAGTGAAATGCATGATTATATAGAATTGTGGTGGTCCATTTTGTTATGTCAAGTGCACTTTGACTTTATTAAAGGCTTCTCCTTCTTGCTCGTTAGTGGCACAGAGCTCCTTCTTGGACTCCCTCATGTTTATGACTATGCAAGACCATTATGTGGGATTGTGATAGTGCGTTCTATTCACGACTATACAAAACCATTATGTGGAAATGTGTTAGTACATTTTGTTTACGGACCTACCCAAACTATTTCTGATGTGATTCTGTATTTACAATGTGTTAACAAATTTGATGAATGTATGACTTATGTTGCTTATGAATTGCTTGATAATGTGAGAATTTAGGAACAATGTGTTTTATGGATTTTGGTGCAAAGTGAGTATGACATTGAGTATTTCCAATGGTTTTGCTTGTTTCCAATTATAAACATGTTACCCACGAGCTTTTAAGCTCACCCTCATTGTCCTTTCTCATATTTAGGTGATGAGTAAGAGATCGAGTATTCAAGAGTCACGACATCACTCCAAATTTGCATACTTTTGTATTTTAAGCTTGATTTTGTAAACACAAGACATTAGTCACATTTTTAAGTATTCTTTGTTCAAGTATCTTTTGTATTTTTGGATTATGAAGCAAATGATGTATTGTGGCTTGAAATTCCCATTAAAGCTTTGTAAACTCTTATCTTTTGATGTTAATAAGATACATTTCATTTTGCTCATGACCTTATAAGTTTGTACATTGCAAATTTCAAGTTGTTTATAAGGGTAAAAATTTGTGTTCGGATTTCAGACGAAAAATTTTATTAATCTAGGTAGAATTAGACAAAGTTGTCTAAGTTCTAGGTTATCCTCTTAGCTTTCCAACGGTATATAATTTGTAATTTTTTTTACTTTGGATGAGAGATTTATGGTCGTTACATGATAACGAGTGTTGGCAGTCAGCAGTACTATCCTTGACAGGTTTTCTGTCTGATCTTCAGAATTCGCTGAGGAAAAGTGAAAAGTATTCCATGGAAAACTTTTCCAGAAGAGTCTTCCTTTAAGTTTCTCCATGGCGAAGTCAAAAGTTAGCTACGACGAACTTTTCCCAAGAGATCTTTTTCTTTACCTTCAAAGTTCGTCGCGGCGAAACAATAAGTTGGCTGCGTTGAACTTTTTCCTAAGGGATTTTAATTTGTAATTTGACCCTTTTGGAGGAAAAATCTCTCGTTAGGGTCTTTGTAGAAGTTGTAGATCTAGAAGTCCTCTTCAAAACCATCTTAGAATGACCTTAATTTGAGATCTCTATTGAAAGTTATGCCTATTGTGCCAAAATAGGTACAATTATAATTGTGGACTTATCAATGCTTTTCTATAATACATTTTTAAGCTTAAATGGAACTTAAAAAGTACTTAGTGGAAACAAAATCATACAGGGTAATATGCTAACATTTTATGACTCCAGATAGTTGGACACCAGAAATGGGGTCCAATAGAAAAATAGTATATGAGCTATGAATTGAATGATTTTACGTTAGAATTAGAGATGAAATTGATGAGGAATTGAAGTATAATTAAGGTATAATTGAGGTATAATTAATAGACTAGTATAAAGATGTTTTGAATTTGGTATGAAGGTGTTAGAATCTGGAGAAATTGAAGGAAAACAGAGAGTGAACATTCGATTCACACATCCCACAAGCAATGCTTTGAAATGAAAATTTTCTATTTGTGTGATTGTTGAATCAACGAAGGAAAAGTTACTTTACTATGTGTATTTGGACTCGATTAAGGTGCCTGAAATGAACCTAGATTGATGTTTGATTAATTGGTTAAGTGTTTGATACGTTTAGGTTGCTAATTGATGTTTTAACTTAAGGAATGGATTGCTTTGAAATTAATATATCTAAAATATGGAATTTATGAGTGTTAAAGGAATGAAGGTGTTCTTATGAATGCAAATGTGATCCAAAGGATATGAGTAATGTGAACTAGGTATGAATGAATAAGAATTGGGAAATTGTATGGATATATATTGCGAGAAAAGGTTAGTGAATGTATGATTGATGAATTTAGAGTAATCAAACTTACTTAAGATATAAACATAATTATAAATTAGATGTGTACAAGCTATGACGTTTGAATGGTCAAAATTTATAAATAAGGATACAAACCCGAAAAGTCAATTGAGCATGCATTGAACATGATATATATACATGTGCATGAGTGAATAATCATATGATTGATCAACTTAGTAATATGTAAATTATGTGTGTATTGCATGACTAAAGAAGCGCAAGTTGATCATCAACATCTAGGCAATCATCAAGGCAATAACTTTTCTGGAGTGTGCTGTGAGTTAACCTAGATGTTTCTCACTATGATTGAATTGTTTTTGGTTTAAGGAGTTTGATACTTGGGACTGTATATGGATGTGTTTTCAAATTGTATGTGTAATATGGAATGTTTACTCGGCTAAATGTTGAATGCCGGACTTAGATATGAAGAATATGATAAATGATATGAGCACATTGAATAAAAAGTATTGATAACATATTTTTTGAATTGATGCATTCCATTACATGACATACATGGCAAAGGAGTTGTGACTGAAATGACCAACATAGAAAAGAGCTTTAAGTTCAAGAATTATGCACAAAGAGCTACAGACTGACTTAATAATGAGCTCAGTATCCATAAAAAATATGACATAGTAAATAAAATGAGCCTGATATCCAAACGGATACGGGATAGTAAATAGTCACTTGGTCACAAAAAAGCAAAATGAAAATGGAGTCATATGTGCATTTTCATATACATAACTTTACATGAATCATATGAATGATTGAGATGGATTAATGGATTGTTTTGAAATAGTGTTACAAAATATTTGTATAAATGTTGTACTTGTTGAAATATAACAAAATGTGATGTGGCATCTGATACTAGATGATGTGTTAATGTTCTTGAAATTGGTTATATAGTTGATATTTGTGTTCTGACTGGAGTAAGCACATCGACGATGGATCACTCACTGAGTTCGCAAACTTATTAAAATAGCAACTATAATTTTCAGGTATAAGGAAGTTCTAACTTCTAAGGCAACTAAGTAGAATTTTAGTACTTCCATTTTGAGAACAAAATGGCTCAAAGGTCTGGTCAACTGATATCTGAGGAGTCTGTTTAGGATGTGTTTGTTTAGCTTCTCATTTCATGTTAACATTTTGTATGGAGTTGAAAACTCTCAAATCATATGTGATGTAAATACATGAATATGAATTGCAACGACATCATGTAAGTAAGTTTATTTTGTGACTGAAATGAGGAGATACGATCATTTTGAATACTTGTGTTATGTGTGATTTCATAATAAGTTAATGTGACTGTGAAAATATGCCATTATCATAGGGTATGTCCTCGAGTAACCTCTGGATGTTCGGGCATATGCTCTTTGGAAGTGGTATGTTACAAATTTTTTATTAGCGCATGGTTTGGCATCTATAGGGATCTATATAAGCATTTAAATATGACATATAGTAAGAGACTCGTATAGTGATCACACTTATTATTTGTTTTAGGTCATCCACTATAGGAGGTCAAGTCGTAGAATCATCTAACCTTGAGTCTATAGAAGCCAATAGAGAGTCTCCAATGGCCCAGTCTAACCAAATGCCTCAAAGGGGTCCTGAGAGGAGAGAAAGGAGGTATGATAAACTTAGGAAGCAAGGAGCTGTAGAATTCTATGGAAGTACAGACCCTACTAAGGTAAAAGGTTGGCTAGAGAGAATAGAAGGGTTTTTGATCAGATGGATTGTGAGTCTAATGAAAGGTTTCACTATGTTGTTTCGTTTCCTGAAGGTCCGACTTATTAGTAGTGGAAGACTGTCTTGGCATTTCTGCCTGACCTTGTAGACAGACATAGGAAGGCTTTATGAAGGTGTTTAAGGAGAATTATATGCCAAAGATTTATTTGGATAGGAAGATAAAGGAATTCCTAGACATGAAATAGGGCAATCCTACTGTAGTCGAGTATGACGTGCGGTTTAATGAATTAATGGGTATACTTCTACTTTGATTTTGATTGAGGAGGATAAATGTAGACGGGTTGAGGATGGACTGAATATGGAGGCCAGGACGAGATTGACTATTTTCAATCTAAGTAGTTTACTGAGCTACAAGCTGCTTCAATCCAAATTGAATAGTTAATGAAGGATGGACACGAAAAGTATAGGCAAGAGTTCAAAATTAAGAGGCATGGTGAGTCTCAAGTTGATTCTGGTAGGAGATTTAGTAAATTCCAGAGTAGGTCATTCCAATCACAGATTAAATTGAGACAGTCAGCGTTTAGACCAAGAGGTAGTTTTGTTCATATTGGTAGTGGCAGAGGTTAAGTATCTAGAGGGAAAACACAACAGATGCCTAGTTGTGAGTATTATGGAAAAAAACACAATGGACAATGTTGGAAGATATCGGGAACTTATTTGTAATGTGGTTCTTTTAAGCAACAGATTAGAGACTGTCCCACAATTTTAGCAGCATAGTCTAGAGTGAGAGGATGATCAGTAACTGAGACAACTGTCGAATAAAGTAAAGCTAGTGGTGTAGGACAGAGAGCTAGATGTAGGGGTAAAACAAGTTTAGCAAGTCCTAATGTTAGAACCGAGATGCAGAGTAACCAACCGCAGTCCCAAGTCAGGATCTTTGCTACTACCAGATAGGAGGCATACAATTCTCTAGATATTGTTGTAGGTGTGTTATATATCTTTCCTTTATCACACCACATTTGGCGTCTAAACTACATTGTGAGAGAGAGATGCTGAAATGTGACTTAGAGGTGAGTACACCGGTAAGTAGTATTATAGTGATTGGAGAAGTGTATAAAGCATTTATTATTTGGGATGACTAGGCTATATTCAAATCTGATTTGATAGTACTACAGTTAAAAGAGATAGACCTCATCTTAGGTGTGGATTGACTTACTGCTCATAGGATTGTAATGAATTGTTATACTAAAGAAGTCATTCTTGAATCTCCTAATTAGCTAAGAGTAATATTTTGAGGTGTTAGTCAAGCAGTATTTACCAAATTGATTTCATAAATGAGTGCTTTAGGTTGATTTGAAGTGGATGTGAGGCTTATCTTGCCTATATGACTGATACCTAAACTGAGCAGACAGTATAAGATATTCCTGCTGTTAGGGATTTCCTATATGTGTTTCCCACTAAATTACTAGGATTACCCTTAGATAGAGAAACAGAGTATACTATTAACCCTTTTCTAGGTACTACTCCTATATCTATTCCTTTATATAGGATGGCAATTGTGGAACTTAACGAACTGAAGACTCAGTTGCAAGAGCTGTTGGATAAGGGTTTTATTAGACCTAGTGTGTCACCTTAGGGAGCTCTAGTTTTGTTTGTAAAGAAGAAAGATGGGACTTTGAGATTATGCATTGATTATAGGCAATTGAATCGGGTGACAGTGAAGAATAAATATCCCTTACTAAAAATAGATGATTTATTTGATCAATTATAGGGAGATCAGGTGTTTTCTAAACTGGATTTGAGGTCAGGGTATTATCAATTGAAGATAGCAGAAGCTGATGTGCCAAAGAGTGCATTCAGAACCAGATATAGGGACTTTGAGTTTTTAGTGATGCCTTTTGGGTTGACAAATGCTTTGGCAGCCTTTATGGCATCGATAAAAGGTATTTAAGCCTTACTTAGATCACTTTGTGATTGTATTTATAGATGATATTTTGGTATACTCGAAGAGTAGAGAGGAACATTCTAAGCATTTGAAGTTACGCTTACATATAATAAGAGAGAAGCAATTGTACGCCAATTTCAGTAAGTGTGAATTTTGGCTTGATCAAGTGATGTTTTTGGGTCATATATTATCTGGATAGGGCATACAGGTAGACCCAAAGAAAGTTGAGGCAGTGATGAAGTGGGAAGTTCCTAGAAATGTATATGAGATTCAGAGTTTTCTTAGACTAGTAAGTTATAACAGGAGGTTTATCGAGGGGTTTTCATTGATCTCAGCCCCTTTCATAAAGCTTCTAAGGAAGAATATACCTTTTAGATGGAAAGATGAATGCCAAAGGAGTTTTGAGGAATTAAATATTTGACTACAACACTAGTATTGGCTATCCCATATGGATCTAGAGGATATGTTATGTATAGTGATGCTTCACACTAGGGATTCAGATGTCTTTTGATGCAGTATGGCAGAGTGATTACATAAGCATCAAGATAGTTAAGGTCTTATAAGTTCGACTATCTGATTTATGATTTAGAGCTTGATGTAATGGTGTTTGCTTTGAAGATTTGGATGAAGTGAATCACATGTTAGTATAGATCTAATATTCGATATACAAAATGCACAAGAAATGGGGGTGTTGAATTGTGTATCTATTTTTGAATACAATCCCCTTTTAAACAAATTTCTTCTAAAAAAAACTTGCTTTCACAAACGATTGAAAAACAATATTATGAAATATTGCAATCTGCTTCTAAGTATTTGAATCAATAATAGAAATTAAAAGTTGAGAGTAAGAATCGACACAACAGTTTTATATTGGTTCACCCTAAATCGTGGGCTACGTCCAGTCCTTAGAATTCTTTATGCGATTTCACTATACTTCTCAAAGATACAAGTATTCTTTTCACCAAGCCTCTTCAGGTCTCTTACAACAAGTATTCTTTTCTGACTTAGCCTCTTCAGGCTATCAGCTTATCTTCTTTCTACTGAAAGATGTTTCAAGCTTTGTTACAGACAATGGTAGCTTTAAGTTTAGTACAATGAATAAGATTTCTAGCTTTTGAATCTCTAGCCTTTCTTAAAAATCACTAACTTTTTCAGTCTTTGACTCCGACTCATATTTATAGCCTTCGTCTTCAACTACTTCTTGAAAACTTCTTCTTTCTTCTTGTTTCTTGATCTTTGAAGAAATAGTTATTCAGTTGAGTTCTGTAACTAACTCAAATTGTTTTATCATCTGACGTGGTATTGGGTCTTCTTCTTCGATTCTTTCTTCTCATTTCTTCCATCTCATTTTGCTTCGCTTCGTCTTATTTCTATCGTCTTATTTTCTTCCGTCTTATTTTGCTTTCGTTTTATTTTTATTCTGTCTCATTTTCTTCCTTCTCATTTCTATCGTCTCATTTTCTTCCGTCTTATTTCTTCCATCTCATTTTTCTTTCGTCTCATTCTTCTTCCGTCTCATTTTCTTCCGTCTCATTTCTATCGTCTCATTTTCTTTTGTCACATTTTCTTCCATCTCATTTTTCTTCTATCTCATTTTCTGCTTCGCTTCGTCTCATATTCCTGTGTCTCATTTTGGTTTCCGTCTCATATTCAACTTCCGTCTCATATTGTTTTCATCTCATTTTCTTCCATCTCCGTTTCATTTTGTATCTGCATTATTATTTAGTTTTCGTCAAAATTATTAATCGTAAAGTCATTTTGACTTAACAATTAACACAATCATAAGTTTAATATTTACACTTAAATCACATAGACATTGCACAAATTCCAAGACACCAACTACACAGGGTATCATAAAGCTCCTCGGATCCTTTAATTTGAAAGGCATGTGATATGTCTTTTAGGAACTTTACATACTTAGGCATGTGTTCCAATGCCTTGATAAAAGATAAATTACTATGTGAAATCTTTAGCTATATAGAAACTTTGCAAATTGTGCATCCAATTTATGTTTTGCAATCTTTGTGGGAATGGGATTTTAGGGAGGTATAGCAGAGGAGCAATATAAGAAGGATCCTCATTCTTTTCTTCATCATTTTTTTTGCTTTTCTTGGTCCCTTTTAATTAGGTTTCAGCTTGTTTTTCTGCTAGTTCTTCTAACTCTTTCCCATTCCTAAGTGTGATCACTTTTAATTACTCCCTTGGATTTGTTTCAGTATTACTTGGTGGACTCCCCACACTTCTTATAAACAATGCATTTGATATCTATTTAATTATTAATACATTTATTCTATAACACTTGGTGATTAATGATATAAAGTGCTTAAGACATTCACTTTAGTTCATATTTAGGTCTAGGTATAATTCAGAAATTAAAGAGTTAAAGTGAGTCGAAAGCATAATATTTGAGTCACTTTTCAGAGATTCACAATCATTTGTCTTCATGGAGCAAGAATGAGAAGGATTAGAGCAAGAGGAGATAAGAAAATGCATGAAGATGATAAGTATATGTTGAAAACATCAAGATGAGGAGTGTAGGAAGTGACTCACGGCCAACATCAAGTTTTCATGGTCGTGAGACATCTCTCCCAGCCATGACAAATTTGTCATGGGTGTGATACATCTCTCACATCCATGACACATGTTGCACAGGTGTGGCACTCCTTTCCACACCCATGCAAGGTGGCTTACGTCTATAAGCCCTATGACTCATACTCATGACCGTGAACAACGTATGCACACCCATGACATATTACTAGCTCACTCAAAAACCATACATTTTAGTATAAAAGCATTGTTTTGATGGCAGAAACATCAAAAAAGTTTGGAGGAAATGATTTAGGGGTTTTAGGAGAATGAAGGGATGAAGAACTTGCATACCTTGGAGACCCATGGAGGGATAAGCTTCCTGACACTGGTTTGAAGGTGATATTGATACTAAAGAACTGGGTTAAGCATTGCTTTCATTGCTTTTGCTGTTCTTTCTCTCTTAGGAATTGATTATGTTATCTTTTGTTTATTTAATTGGTTATTGTGTAAGAATGACTAAATGCTCTATTTGATTGTATTTATGTATGAACCCATTGCTAGAATCGAATACAATATATAATCGTTTTGTTTCTGATTCATTTGTGGCAACAGATGCTTTTTAATCTTTGGGGATAACTTAGCTTAGGTTAAATGACCCAAACTTATATAGTTTTTCCTTGATTAATCTATTTTCCAAATTTATACTGCAACTGTCTAATTAAATATAAAGAGCTTGTTCTAGGTAGTTCGATAGTTAGGTTTAATTAATGAGCTCTTTTTAATTAAAAATGACCTAAGGAAAAACTAGGTTAATAGGGCTTATTGCAATTAATAATTGCTAGGATAGGTATGAGAATAACAATTCAATGAAATATGTTCAATTGTGCGTAGGTCAAGATTGAACCAATGACTAAGTCCCTAGCGTATTCATCACTTTTATCATTTTTGAATATTTTATTTATTTTTTTGTTAGCTTAGTTTCATTTTATTTCCTTATTTGAAAATCAAACCAAACCTCCCAATAACCTAAACACCAATTATTTTCATAACAAAATATAATCAAACACTCCTTGTGGGATCTACTTAGACTCACCACTGCTATAGTTGTAAGTATAGTTAGATTGAGTAGTGTTACGATGCGCTAAGTCAATTTTGGGGTCGTTGTCAGGGAGTATGGTGCTTTAGTTTTTACTTTTGATTTTAATTGGTGTTTTGTATATATTTGTTTATAATTAGTATCTTCTCAGTTATTTCTTGATCTTTTCACTTTTTGTTTAGTGTTTGTGTGCTAAGAACAAAAATTTACATTGACGGAAGTAATTTTTCCTACAACTTATATTCTCAATCCTAGAACCATGTTTAGAGTGATCATACAAACTTTAGTTATGGATGGGATAAACAACAAAATTACTTCCTTGATAATTTCCATAACACACAGTAATTCCCACATAGACCAAAAGCTTCTTATTGTAACTTAGGTACGTCCTTGGAAGATTTATTTAAATCTCTTACTACTAATACTCTGTAGTTTTAGCAGGAAACAAGATCTATAACTAAAATCTTGATAAGCCAAATGGGTCAAACAATGGAAGCTATCAACCGTCTAGAATCATAAATTGGAGAGATGCAACCATCTCAACTCAAGGTGTACTCATGGGATGTTAGTGCAAAGACCTTACAGAGTGAATAGGAGCTTGAGAATCTTGAGAGAACTACTCAAGGAATTGCTTGTGAAGAAGAAGGTGAGGAGGAGCTCGAAGAAGAAAATGAAACATCATTTAGCTTAGACATAAATGTTGAGTCCCTTATTATAGTTAATATTAATTCTTCACCTTTACATAGCAAAATGGAGAAATTAAATGAGGAGGAAAAATGTGAAGAGACATTAGACATTGTTGGACCCTGAATTTTTTATTAATTTTTATTGATTTATTTTTATATAGTTATGTATGATTTGTTTATTTATTGATTTGTTTAATTATTTTCATAATTAAGTCCATTGATTTAGTGAGCATAAGTAGAAATTAAAAATTAGAATGAAAAAGTTAGAATTAAATTAGAGTATAGTTAAGGTATTAGATTGATGGCCTAAGGTAAGTAGTCTTTGGATTAAACAAAGGAGGGTTACTTTTAGAAAGACCAGATAAATGAAGGAAAAAATTGAAAGAATAGAATAAAATGGTATTGTAAGAAGAAGAGAGAAGAAAGGGTGTCGTGGAAGTGAGAAGAGAGGAAGAAGAAAAACCGAAGAGAGAAGAGAAAAAGAGAAGAAAATCGTGGGAAGCTTGGAAGGAAGAAGAAAGAATAAGAAAGGAAGAGGAAATCAATTTGTTATAGGTAAGTTTATCATCTTTCTTCTTGCTTTGTTAGAAAAGGTATTAGAGAAATAGATTTATGTAGGGTTTGCGTTGAAAGTGAAGAAGATGAACCCATTTGTGATTTTCGTGAGTTTTGAGTTAGGGCAAACATAGACTAATGTGATATTGTGGTATAAGAAGGTTTGGATGAGAGAAAGATGGTTATATGTGAAATGTTGGAAATGAAAATATGGAAAATTTAAGAATTTACGAGGAATTTTCCTCTCTGGAAAAGTTTGACACTTCAAAATCTTTCTTGCATAGCTTGAATATGCTTCGTTATTTAGACATAACTTTTTTTATAGTTATCCACATGGAGTGATTTTTAATTTGGAGTAAACTTGAGACATAGAACTACAATTTTTCTGAAGATATCAAGTTTTAATTCAGTCTTTAAGAATTTCAATTTTTAGAGGGAATTTGAGCACAAAATATTGTTTTAGTATAAGAATAGTCCAAAAATATTTGAGGTATAACTTTCATATTACTGAACCAAATTGAATGAGTTGGTATCATTAGAAACTTAAGAAAATGGGGAACATTTTTATAGAAGAAAGAGTTATCAAATTTCTTCTTTTACCTTATCAGAATGACCATAGAAAATTGACTCGAAGGTATAGGTTTTCGGAAAGGTCATAGTTCAATTTTAGCATTTTGAAGTATTGTGAATTTTCATTTGAATTTGGATTGAAAGGAAATTTGGTTTGTTTTAGGAAACCAAGCAAATCTATCCAAGAGTAAGAGGAAGGGCACAATTGAGCTTCGATTTTCAAGCGAAATTAGGTGGGTAATGTATTTATAGTTATTGTGTAATTGGGAAAATTCTTTCTTATGTGTGTGTGTATGTTTAAATTTCTTGGTTTTAGAATTGTTGTGAAATTTTGATAATGCATGATGATTTGCAATTATGTTAAACCTAGAAAGAGGTTATAACATTTTGTATAAATGAAAAGAAGAAAAAGCATGAGAATATGAATATATGATGAATTTAATTGAGCATGAATACGTGCTTTTGTTTGGGTAAGAGAGGAATCATTTCATTCGTCACGTGCATGTTGACAAAAGCCTTCTCCTAGCTGCCCGTTTATGGCATATGAGATTCGAAAAATGGACTCATTTCATTTATGGTGTAAAATTCAATTTCTCCATTTCATTTCCATGGACCCCTTGAGCCATTTGTTATGCATTATATTTGAATTGCAACCATGATGAATAATTATATACTAGATATGGATGGCTGAATATTCATGAGTTGATGTTGTGATGATAATTGCTTAAATATAAGTGTGTGACTTTGAATTGTGGATGATTGAATTACTAAAATTAAATGAGACATAGATGTATGTACATTGATATATACATATTCTTGAATTGTCGCTAATTACCGATGGAATAAATATATTAGCCATTGAGCTTTGTAGGTCAACCCATATTTTTCCACTCCTTAAGTGCAAAACAAGACGATTGTTGAACCTTGCAAGGCATCGAAACTCCAAGATAGCTAGAGATCTTTTATACTAAGTTAATGAACATTTTGGATAGCTTTATAGGCATATCAACATTAAGCATCCTTATTTATTTTGTTTTAATCTTTGATGTGTATGATGATATGTAATTAAAGTTTGTTCAAACTCTTTTGAATCAGTAATGAAATGAAGAATTGAAGTTTCTTTTGTGTATGATTATGTTTATCTAGTGGGTGAGTTTGGATGGTTAGAATTATATGTATAAATGTGTGTGTGTTTAGAATATTGGTATTGGTTATTGAATGTGTTTGTTTAGAAGGTTTGAATGTTGGGAATTTGGGTTTTGGATCTTAAGAGTTCACCGCGGCGAACTTCCTCCATAAGGTGTTCGCCGCAGCGAACATTTTGTTATCGCGGCGAACCCGCCACTTTACACATTGCCAATTCTTTGAATTTGAATCCCTTCGACCCTCCTTTTGCATGATCCGTACCCAATGGCCTCAAGGGGTCGCCATGGGATAGGGAACAGGATCCAGGACCAATATTGTTTGGTATCAGAGCTTAGGCTTTTCCTAGGGTTAGAATGTATAGTAGGATGAATTGTTATGCTATGTGATTACTTGTTGCATTGTGAATTGATTGATTGCATTAAGTGACATGCATATCATGCATACATGTAGGAAATAAGATTAAAATGAGATGTAAGCCAATCCTTAGTGTTTATATTTAAAGGAGTAAGATGTCACCTCGTAGAAGGACACGAGGAGTTTTGCAAGGATCAATTGCACCTGACTCTCCACCAAGAGAGGAAAGTACTGATGAGTTATTAGCCCCAGAAAATGCTGAGGCTTTTGTAGGGCATGGTAGTGGGCCCTCTCAATCATAGATGTAGAAGTCGCCTATTCCATAGGAGCAAGTGCCTACTCCATTATATCCAAGGATGTTCCAGGCTTTTTCTCACGCCTTTTATTGGCCCCCTAAAATTTTTCTTGAGGATCAATTATGATTTGAATAAATTATAAGCTCCTTAAGGGATTATTTTCCAGAGTTAATTATTATGTTAATATTGGTAAGATTTTATGACATAGATTAATTGAATTGAAGTATTAATGTTATAAGAATGAATGAAGGGCATTGTTGGAAGTTCACTTAAGGGTATAAGACAT